>CAUYSK010024867.1:0-30171 GCA_963575035.1 Avahi laniger | reverse complement strand
CTGCCTCAGCCTCCCAAGTAGCTGGGACTACAGGCATGAGCCACCATGCCCGGCTAATTTTTTCTATATATATATTTTTAGTTGTCCAGATCATTTCTTTCTATTTTTTAGTAGAGACAGGGTCTTGCTCTTGCTCAGGCTGGTCTGGAACTCCTGACCTCGAGCGATCCACCCGCCTCGGCCTCCCAGAGTGCTAGGATTACAGGCGTGAGCCACCACGCCCGGCCTTTTGTGCTTCCATTTTTAAAAAAATTACAATAATAAGCTCAGCATGGGAAAAAAATTAGAAAATACAGCCTATCCTTATTATTCATAGATTCTTTATTTGCAAATTTGCCTACTTGCTAAAATGTATTTCTAAACCCAAAATCAATACTTGCTGAGCTGTTCCAGTCATTCATGAACATATGGAGAGCAGGGAAAAATGTGTTTCCTGATACGCACACTCCCAGCTGAGGCACAAGAAAGTGAGGCGCTGCCTTCTTGTTCTAGCTTTCATACTGTAAATAAAGTGTCCTTTTCACAGGCTATTTAGTGCTACATTTTCACACTTTTGGGCTTTTTCTTGGTGATTTTGCTGTTTAAAATGGCCCCCAAGCATAGTGCTGAAGCGCTGTCTAGGTTTCCTAAGTGCAAGAAGGTTGTAATGTGCCTTATGGAGAAAATATGTGTGTTAGGTAAGCTTCCTTCAAGTGTGAGTAACAGATTGTTGGCCATGAGTTCAATGATAATGAATCAATATATATTAAATGAAATGTCTTTAAAAATAAACACATAAAACAAGGTTATGTATCGATCAGTTGATGGAAATGTTGGGACAGAGGCTCATAGGAACCTAACCTTGTGTTTCCCCTAGGAGAACTGTTCATCTTTTGCTAATTCAGTGTTCTTGGTGACTTTAGAGAACATAACTACTGTGAATAACAAGAATCAACTATCTCCACCTCATGCAATTCAAGGCTTTCAGATTAATTCAGTCTCTGGGATAAATATTTAATCAATTCAAGGTTACAATCCACTTCCTCTGCCTTCTCCCCAAGATGATGTCAAGGTGTCTGAAAAGCCTGTCCTGTTGGAGTGGGGCAGCTCTTCCAAGAGCAGGCGCTCTGTTTTCTCCCTGCTGGCCATCTCTTGGGAAGTCCAAGACCTTTGAGGCTTATGGCATGGGCTCTCCACGCATTCTAGAACCCACAGTCCCCAGGTTGACTCTGCCCCATCCTGGCTGGGCTGAGACCATCTACTGAGAGTCAGCAGCATCCTCCCACCAATTCCAGGTTTCTTCATCTCCATATGGCAAGATCCCTTTACCCCTTGCCACAGCTGCCTGTAGCGGGCCAGTTCATTCTCAATGCTTAGCTTCCTGGAGCAAAGATATGACTTTCAGGGGAATCAAGAATGTGGCAGGTGAATATTTTCAAAATACTATTCCTATTACAATAAGAAATGCATTTTTATTTTCATTATAAACCTAAAAGGTTTACCTGATCACTTAGAATTTTTCTCAAATTTTAAAAATACTGTTATCCTATTTTTAATTGTGATAAAATATATATAACATAAAACTTACCATTTTAACCACATTAAGTGTATAGTTCACTAACATTAAATACACTCACATTGGTGGGGCGTGGTGGCTTACAACTATAATCCCAGCACTTTGGGAGGCTGAGGTGTGGGAGGAGTCCAAGACCAGCGTGGGCAACATAATAAAATCTTTTCTATATGAAAAATAAGAAAAATCAGCTGGGTGTGGTGGTGCATGCCTGTAGTCCCAGCTGCTCAGGAGGATGAGGCAGGAGGATTACCTGAGCCCAAGAGTTTAGAACTTCAGTGAGCTATGATACTGCCACTCCACTCCAGTCTGGGTGACAGAGCAAGACCCTGTCTCTAAAAAATAAATAAATACACTCACGTTGGTGTGCAACCATCACCACCATCCATCTCCAGAACTTTTTCATCATCCCTGACTGAAACTCTACCCATTAAACAACTCCCCAGTCTTCCTCCCCGCATTCCCTGGCAACCACCTTTCTACTTTCTATGTTTGTGGTTTTGACTCATCTAAGTCCCTTATAGAAGTGGAATTGTACAGTATTTGTCTTTTTGTGACTGGCTTATTGCACTTAGCATAATGATCTCAAGTTTAGCCCATGTTGTAATGCATCAGAATTTCCTTCCTTCTAAGGCTGAATATTCTATTGTGTGGATAGACTATGTTTTGTTTATCCATTCATCTATTGATGGACACTTGGGTGTTTCCACCTTTTGGCTATTGTGAATACACTGCTAGCAGCCCTGGTGTACAGTTCACCCAGGATATTTTTGAAGAATATTAGCATTTAACCTCTCCAAAATTTTACATCTATTTAGATGTCCTTGATATGAACACCATATCCAATGGGAAGGTGGAGTACATACACAACTTCTGAAAAGTTTTTCATGATCAGGGCAATTTCATTCTTAAATATTACTTCATGTAATACATGTGGAAACAATGTTATGTTTTTGTAACACCAAATTTGTAAAAATGTTCAAAAGATTTAATGCTCAGAATAACCAGATATGGTGAGTTTATAGTTTATTGTACAAGCAAGTTTGTTTTGCTAAAAAAAAAAAAAGTCCTTAATCACATCTGCAAAGACCCTTTTTCCAAATAAAGTAACATTTACAGGTTCCAGGGGTTAGGACCTGATATTTTAGGGGCCCATTATTCAGCCTATCAGAGGCCTGGACCGCACACCTCTGCTCTTCCACTGTCTCTTAGTAACTGGGCAGATGGTTCCACAAGTAACATGGCCAAGAGTGTCACCCTCTGAGACTGAAACTAGTAAAGCAACCACAACCACAACCACAGCAGGACAAATGAAATATATTTTAAATGTTTTTGAAGCAGAGCACCCAGAAGATGGTTTGCAAGTATGTTGCAGATAGATCTATTAAATAACGCCCTATTTCTTTGAACCAAACAAATGATCAAGTAGTATTCAGAAGCTCTATCCATTATAAAGAAAACTATTATATGACTTATTCACTTACATCATAACTCAAATGTCCACGTCTCAAAATTGTTCAGGCAAAGCTCCCAGAGATCATTATACTCTTTGTGGAACACCAGAAGACCCTTATATCCGCAGGATAGGCTAATCTGCTATAACAAAGAGTAGAGTTTTGCTGGTAACTGAGGATGTACAGCAGTTAATTTAAAAAAGCATTCTGCTATTATTCATTTAAAAGGTAACTGGGTTTGTACCACTTAAGAAAATTACTCTGAAATATGGCTCTTCTAAATCTTGACCTTCAAGGAGATGAATGCACCTTCCCCACCTAATTGTTGAGAGTTACATGAATATACTGGCCTTGGCTGTTGCTTTCTCAATGAATGTACTCTTTCATCTGGCAAGAAATGAATGGTTGCATGTTTTAAAAACCAAACTCAAAGAAATTAAATAAATGAGGAGGGAAGAAACTCGAATGAACAGATTACATATTTTTGATATGACTTCTAAACTGCTTTATCAGTTAAATAATTCTCTATATTTATGATACAGGCCATTCTTCCTACTGAAGATAAAAGGCAATGGAAATGTTATGTATGCCAACTATTCCCACTTCAAAAGGAAAGTTCTTGGTGCTTTGATGTGAACAACACATCATTTCTCTTTCTGCACTGTACAGTTCATTCCTATCTAGGCTTTTTGACAGGCTTTTAAAATATGCATCCTTTCTCTAAGGCCTCAGTGAAGATTTACTCTTTCAATCAGGCATAATTACAGATCTTGAAATAAAAATAGCCCATTTCTTGTACATTTACAATGTTGCTGGAGTTTTACGACAAGTACTTTATTCATAAAGAACCATTTTTTCTTCTGTGTGACTTTAAAAAGCCCAGAAAACACCTAGTTAACCATATCATGAAATACTTTGTTCAGAGGAATAAAATGCTAATTTTATCAGAGTAAATGATGAACTTGGTTTCTTCTTATAGAAACTATTTCAAGTGCTTTTCAAGAATATGTCTACTTTGCAAATCCAGCCACACTTGGAATTTATCACCCTTTTAGTGTGCGACTGTTAAAAGCAGGAAGTTGAGCTCTGCATTTTAAAAAATAGTGGCAATGGCTTTAAGATATCAGTCATAAATGAGATGAAGAACTGTAAATAGGATTCTTCTCTACGAGGAGGAGAATAGTGGGAGACAGTAGGTGAGGTCAAATATACACGCCAGCCAAGGAGCAGAGACTTGATTCTATTAGCCGTTGAAGAACCGTAAGCAAAGCAGGGATAGACTACTCTGATGGAGGCGTGGAGAACAGACTTAATCAGCAGACGACCGGTGTCAGGTAAACCAGGTAAATGCTCCACTTAGGAAATGAAAAGTGCCTGAAACACAGCACTGAAGGCTGGCATAAGATTGGGACAAATTCCGTAAGTACTTAGGAGGCAAAATTTGCCTATGAGCGGACAAGAAGGTAAAGGGCTTTATTCCCTGTTCTCGGCGTGCCTGGCTTGTCCATATGCTACAGGAGGTGGCAGGTAATCAGGGACTACATTTCCCATAGTTTTTGGGGCAGCGTCGCTTGCATTTCCCAGCGGGCTGTGCGACGATCTCTTTGGCCCTGAGCGTCCGTGAAAGGCAAACAGAGGGGACATACTCTTTAGCGTTGCTTTATAACAAAATTTCCCATTCATCCCTCCTCTAGCTCTCTCCTCTAACTCCTGCCCCTCTGTTCGCTGGCGTCAAGGACCCAATACCCCTGGACTTGTCTTCTTGGCAACAACTCCACAATGTTACCGTTTGGGTACCTCGCGACCGGAAGTGGCTGCACTAGCGCATTCCGAGAAATGTAGTTCGGCTTTCCCATGGTCCCTGGACCGGTCGAATTGCTTGGCCTCCTCGGACCGTAGAACGAAGGTCCAGGGACACATGGAGGGACTGTTCTGAAGCCACAGGGGTGGGCGTGGTCTTGCGCACGGTGACGAGTAGGCCCAAGCCACCGACCGCCCCAGAGCCGACGAGCCTGCTGATCTCTAGCCTGGCCGGTCTCCGTGGCAACCGGCTAGCCGCTGAGAACTCTGGGAATTGTAGTTGGAAGGGAGCCCGGCCCGCGCCCAGAGAGCTGAGAGGCTGCCGTTAGCGCTCGCCAGCGGCCACTGCAGGCCACAGGCCGGCACGGCGGCCAGAGCGAGGGACGGTGAGGATTTTCTGGCGTCCCGGGAGAGCTCTTCCTGCGTTACTTCGGCCAGCGATCCAGGTTGGATGCGCTGGAGGCCGGGCCGCAGGGACCCGCGACGCTGCGCCTCCTCGCCGGTCCGGACCCGCCTCCTCCAGGCTTGGGCGCCCGCCTCCCTAGGCTCGGCTCCTGAGGAATGTGTTTGGCTGAAGTTTGGCGTAGAGTCACAGAGTGGATCCTAGTGATCAGGGTGGGTCCACAGACTGGGTCAGATTGGAGACTTTATATGCCATCTAGCCCAGTCCTCATCTGTTAGCAAAGAGGGATCCGAGGCCAGAGATAGGCAATGATTGGCCCCATATCGAGGGTCCAGACCATGGCTGCCTGTTCACCCCTTCATTTCTAGCACAAAGCACAATATCTGACACAGAACAGGCGCTCAAACCTTTGTCAAGTGTCATTTCATCCTAAGGACAGACATCTGAAATACTTCAACAAATAAATTACAAGATATAAAAAAATTTTTTTTAGGCCGGGCGCGGTAGCTCACGCCTGTATTCCTAGCACTCTGGGAGGCCGAAGCAGGAGGATCGCTTGAGCTCAGGAGTTTGAAACCAGCCTGAGCAAGAGCGAGATCCCCCTGAGCAAGAGCGAGATTCTAAAAATAGAAAAATTAGCTGGGCGTGGTGCCATGTGCCTGTATTCTCAGCTGAGACAGGAGCACCACTGGAGCCCAGGAGTCTGAGGTTGCAGTGAGCTACTGTGATGACGCCACTGCACTCCACCTGGGGCGACAGAGTGACACTCTGTCAAAAACAAAATGCCCTGATTTTTCCTCATCCTCTGCCCAGGTTTGTATAATCATAATTTGAGGGTTATTCCTTGTATTTAGAAAATACAAATATGACTAAAAAGGAAATGAAAGTAACTCATAACCTCACTGCATATATAGTATTTAACCTGCTTTTTTAAAAAATGTCTGATGAGCCTCATTTTTCATTGTTGTGTTACATGCCATAGTTCGTTGAATCGATTCCTGTGGTAGGCATGGATTGTATTTAGTTGGCCTTTTTTGCGTAGGAAACATCATATTTGAATTTTCTGTGTATTATTTCAGATGATGACATTGGGACTGAGAAGAAGAAGTTCACCTCCAGTCAGGAACTTTCTGAAAGATGATCCCATGGGTGACCTCAGACACACCCCTTAGGCAAGCTCTGCAGGCATCAGGGCTGAGAGACACCTTAGAATGTTCTAGTACCTTCAACCAGCATCAGGGAGCCTCTCAGACGGGAAGCTGAGCAGCTCCTGTTCCCAAGAGAAGAGTTTCAAGCAGGAGAGAGGAACGATGAAGGGGACGAGAGTGACCCAACCTGCAGGCCAGGTGAGCCCCTCGTTCCAAGGCAGAAACATTGTACAAGCAGAAGACCCATCGGTGTAAGCATGAGTGACCACAGTTTCTGGGCAGACTCAGCCCTTACTCAGCATCCGAGAGTCCACACAAGAGAGAACCCCTGCCCTGCCACCCACCCTGAGCATAGGCACGTGGAAAGGCCCTTGGTCCTGCCAGCAGGTTAGCTGCCATTGAGCGGGGAGCGTCACACGAGGGGAGTGGGCAGACCAGCCATGCCTTCAGTACTCACGGGCTGTGGGAAGGCCTTGCACCAGGTCGAGTGTCTGAGCCATCAGAAATCCACCACCAGGAGTGACCCCAGATAAATATGCAGAAGCTCCGTGTTCAGTCCCTGATACATCTTGTTTGGAGCCTGCAGGGAAAATTCCAGGCCGGGGCTGTGGCTCATCACCAGCAGGTTGGTCCTCACATCAGCCACCTGCCTCCACCTTAGTCCCCTCTTGGGCCACTTTTCTGTCACTTCTGTTCTTTAAAAAAAACCAAAAAAACAAAAACATAATGCATGCTGGGTGTAGTGGCTCATGCCTATAATCCTAGCACTCTGAGAGGCTGAGGTGGGAGGATTGCTTGAGCTGAGGAGTTTGAGACCAGCCTGAGCAAGAGGGAGACCCTGTCTCTACTAAAAATAGAAATAATTAGCGAGGCGTGGTGGTGCACACCTGTAGTCCCAGCTACTCGGGAGGCTGAGGCAGGAGGATCGCTTGAGCCCAGGATTTTGAGGTTGCTGTGAGCTATGATGATGCCACTGCACTCTAGCCTGGGCGACAAAGGGAGACTCTGCCAAAAAAAAAAAAAACAACCATAATACATTTTTTCTTTTATCAACAGAAGTAAAACATGAAGTAGAAAATTTTGAAATACTAAATAAAATGAAAAAAAAATTAGTCCCCTATTCTGGTAACTGGCACTGGTAACATTTAAGTGTCTTTCTGGTATTTTTTTCCTAAGTGTGTGTGTGTGTGTATATATACATTTTCCCCATTAATCAGGTTTCTCTAAAAGAAGGGTGGGAATGTTCTCGGGTCCAGGCTTTTCAGAGTGAGAACCTAGAGCAGGTCCCGAGAGAGGCTCTGCAGAAGCAATACCTCTCTCGGCCACAGGAGGGGGGTGTTTGCTCGTGAATGTCAGCCCCAACGCCTGCTGGAAACCGCAGCCCAGGCAACTGCAACGAGCAAGTCCCATCTCCAAGTCGCCCCTGGCTTTATTGCTAACTCTGCCCACTGCACTCTTGGAAACCTTCTTGGTTCATGAGGCAAAAAAGACAGAACTCACATGCTCACTCTTGCATCACATTTGCCCGAATTTGACAAATCTTTAGATCGATCTCCCCTTGCGCCGTAGCCTTGTGCTACCCAGGCCACTTCCCCTGAATTAACACTCTTCACTGGTTTCCCATCCTGTCCCAGGACCAAGTCTGAACTCCTCGCCAGGCCTGTTGGGCCCCGAACGCCCTGGGCCCTCTTCCCACCTCCTCTCCTGCTGCCCTCCACCTCACCAACTGTGTTTTCAGACAACACTGGGCCCCTGTCAGCTGTGATCACTCTGCTCTGTCACCAGCAAGCCTTCCTGCCTGCTTCCTTCTGGAAGACTTTTCCCAGAATTTCATGAGATATTACCTCTTTCCATAAGTCTTGCTCAACTCCGAGAGTCTGGGTTACATAATTCTCCGTGGGGCCCAGAAATTCCCCTTTCAAAACACCTAGCACACTGGATCGCCTGCCTCCCTTCTAGAATGGAAGTCCCCTGAGGTGAGGACCACCTCAGCCTTATTCACTCATGTTCCCAGCGCCTCAGCACAGTGCCTGGCGCTCCACAGGGCTCAGTAAAGATTTACTACATGGGTGAACGCATGAGTGAATGAAGGAATGAATGAAGGTGCCTTTTCCTGTTCTTTGAGGTAGAGTCCGCAAATCAGTACATTTCTTTCCTTTCATCCCCGCCCTTCACGGGTCACCAGGTGCCTCTCGTTTTCTCCCATGTCTCTGGAAACACATCCCAAGGAATAGCATCGCTAAAGGACCAGGTCTCTCCCTTGTGGTGGGAAGAAATGGCATTTGGAGTTTGACAGACCTAACTTCAAGGCCTGGCTCTGCCACTAACTAGCTGGGCATGTACCTTATTTCCTCTGTTTCCAAAGAGAGGATGATGGTGCTGAGCTTGTGGAGTTGCTGTGGGAAACCACATGCCAGCCTGGCACATGGCCAGCCATTAGATCGGAGTCTTCCTCCCGCCCTCCCAGCGCTCCCAACCTAAGCCCCCTCTGGAACCTTGGGACACAAACACCCCTGTAATCTCAAGGCTGCTGCTACTAGCTCCCTGATCCCCCTCTGTCCTTCCCAAAGTTGCCCGAGCCACTTGCTGACCCCTCCTTCCCTGTCCTGTATCTCCAGCACAAAGAGGAGTGCCAGGCACAGAGCAGAGGAGAGTAGCTGATCCAAAGACATTGCTTAAATGAATGAAGGAATGAATGAACCAGCCACAGCAGCGTCCCCTGAGGGATGTTTGCCAGTAGTCTCACCAGCCTCTTGATGGGGAGGTGGCTTCCCGGCCATCGCTAGCCAGGCAGAGCACACGTGGAGACAGAGGTGCCAGGACACCCTCACAAGGCCAAGACCAGGAACAAAAAGGTGGCACTGGGCTTTGCTGAAGAACAAAGAGGAAGGAGGAGGGAAGATGAAGAAAACTCGCAGCCCCATGGGAAAAGGAAACTGTCAACTGCGGAGCCTGGATTCTCACCTAGTGCACAGCATTAGGTGCCCTGCGAGTGGACCTCAGAGATCGACCGCGTGGCCTCCGAGCAAGCTCCCTCCCAGAGGGTGTCTGCATTCCTTATGGCCGTTACTGGTGCTAAAGGTGCAAGTTCCAACAAAACTTTTTTCTAAATTCGCCTCTTTCATCATTTTTCCTCTGGTGTGCACAGTTTATGTCACATGTACCCTGAGGCCCCCGTGACAGTCCTGGGCCCCCCTCCGTGGTCTCCCAAGTTTCATGAGATCAGAGCACCCCCAGAGCTCCATCACCCGGGACAAGCGCCCGCCCTCTCTCCAGTCAGAACCTTCAGCTGATGAATAAGGGCTGATTTCTCCTCAAATGATCACCTCCCCAATCCATGACATTCAAACGATTGCACTCAGAATGGCTTATCTGATGCGGGGTGAGGTTGTGCCTTCTCAGAACACCGGTGCATTCACTGGGGACGTATGTTTGCTCCTGCGTGATGCTCTCAAGCGTGAGCCGTGACGTGGGTTCCACTCTATTCTGTGCTGCGTCCGCCCCTGTGATTTTTCTTGTCCCTAATAACTGCTCACTTCCGTCTGAGGATTTTCCTCCATTGGTGTCATTCATAAGGAGCCTCTCCAGCATGAATTATGAGATGAATGGAAAATTTTCCCTCATTCAGATGATTCAAAGCTTTTCTCTGCTCTGTGAATTCTTTGATGTTCTGCCAGAATCCTGTCCAAATGTTTGGCCACGTGTATCATGCCGGCGGAGCAAGTTTTGGGCTTAGCGTCTGCTATTTCTCCAAAGTGGTATTTTCTTCAGCGTCACAGCTCTCCAAATCCTGGCCTCTGAGGAGTAGCTGTCCCCAGGTCAGCCCCCACCGTCGCACTTTGGCAGGAGGGCCGAGCATCTGTGTTAACAGCGTGTCCTTGGCCCTGGCCTAATGCTATGATGACACTGTAGGAAATGAGGGTGTCACAAGCCCCCATTTCTGAGAAACAAATTTCTGGGAGTGTTCACAGGCATGCTGGCCCCTGCCTGTTTCCTCTTATGATTACAGCAGCAAGAACGAGAAAGCACTGGGTGCGCGCTGCAGTTCACGAGGCAGTGACGCGCTAAGACTCTTCCGGCGCCCATGGTCATTGCTGGTGTTGCACCCCCACTCCCCACTCCGAATCCTGCCATCCTCTAAGCCTGACCCAAGCCCACTTTTTCCCTGAAGTCTTCCTAGGACCCTGCGAGCCTGCAGTTTGGGCCCCCTGCAGTTCCATGAGAATCTGTAGCCTGCAAAAGCCATTTAACAGTCATGTCATGCTCTAGTCCTTCATTATCGTTCTATGCCTTTTTCTTCTCAAACAGACGTTAAGCTTTTTGAAGAAGAACCACGTCTGTCCTTTGGATTCTCCACGGCTCCTTTGAACATCCGGACGCCCAGGAGATCCGTGTGGATTGGCCGTGACGCTGCAGCCTAAGCAGATGGTTTGTGGCTCGGGCGTTACCTTTGAGTGAAGACGGATCCTGCCTTCTCTGGACGGTTGTTGGTTAGTGGTTCTCTTCAAGGTCACACAGAGAAGATGATCTTGTACTTACGGCCACTGCTTCCTCCCCAGCCCCCACCACCAGGCAGGCCGGGCAGATTAGCCCTGACGACTGTAAGGTGGCAGTTGCTTTGTCCCCGTGCCTCAGCTCTGCCTGAGAGATGTCGCTAGTTGCCATTCATTGCGCCAAGCCCTGGGAGGGACCTTGGGAGGGAGAGGCAGGGAACATGCCAGAAATCAGTGTTGCTGCAGAGCTGTGCATTCACAGCATCCCCGCTACGTACGACTGGCTCAGGGACCACCCTCGATATGAACTTGAAGCTCTCTGAAGGCCAGGCCTGTGTCTTAGCCCTGTCTCTGTCTTCACAGTGCCTGACCTAGCATCTGGCACGTAGTACAGACTCATCAGTATCTGCTGAGTGAATATTGCACCACAGTGACCAAGCGACCAGGGAGTTAGTGGAGGTAACGAGGAGAACAGACATTAGTGACTGTGCTAGAATGTTCCACCCGTGCCTCCCCTAGCCCCAGTGAGCCCCTCATCCTACTAGTGCATGGCTAAGTTCAGGGTCCCAAGCACAAAGTACAGAAAAGTCCCCTTACCTTTTGTTAGTTGCAAAATCTCTATCTCCCCTGACAAAATAGGGACAACTTCTAGGTATAAATCCACGGTTTTAGATAGCCTTTGAGCTCTCTTCCAACGTTCTTTAAAAGCTAGTAAGTTAACTACGTTCATGGTGGGGCCAGTAGGAACTGTTCTGTAGTGTCGGCACTGCCCACAAGAACTGCAAACCCGAGGGACCCAGGTCTTCCTCCACACAGCCCTCCTTGACTTGGTGAACATGTCATCAGGTCAGTGAGTGTGCAGGAGAGAAAGAAAGGGAGTGTTCCAGCCTGCCACCTCTTTGTCTGCTTACCAGTGGCCTGTGTGCTCACCACTCCTCTCCGGGCCACGGGAGACAGCCAGCCAGTCACCGGCTTCGTGTGCTCCAGTCCTGGAAGTTTACCGCTGAAGTCTCCAGAATGCCCTCTCGAATCACTCCTCCAATGACTGTCCCAAGGCCAAATGGGATAAGAAATGGAAAAGAGAAGTGGAGGAGACAGAAATGGATAACAGGGAGAGCTACTAGCGAAGCAGAGGACTGGAGGGATGTGACCCTAACCGGGACACTCCTGGGAGTGGCAAAGGTCATTCCAAAGAGCAGGACAGGCACCTAGGAAATCACTCAAGAAACTGGGTCTAGATGGAAAGCTGTAAAGTAGAGACGCACCCTTACCCCATTTCCGCTCCCACCGTAGAGGACACCAGTAAAGTCCCCACAGAACAGCCGCGCCAGCATCTTGACACCCCTTAACTGGTTCCTTACTGGCTAAGTAACTTGCCTAAGGTCATACAACTAATAAGAGGAGCAGGGATTCAAATCCAGGTCTGCCCATTTCCCACGCTTTTAAAAGTTCTAAGTTTTTCCATTGCAGGATTTTTAATTTCATTTGCTGGGACAACCAGCCCGTTTTTTCCCTGTGTTATATGGCCATCTTGAAATGGTCCTGTTTCTGCAGTCCCTTCTTCAGCCTGTCAAAGCCACAAGAAAGGTTTCTAAGAGACCGAGTCTGGCAGGTGAGGAACACTTGCGATCCTTGTTGAAGCCATGTTCGTGAGAGACGCCAAGCTGTCGACCAACAGTCGCTGGAATTTCTGCTGTGGAAATTGGGGAAGATTCTCATGGCGGACTTAAGAATCTGCGGTTATGCTCTCAAGTCTGTAAGTCAGATATGACAATTTATTTCTGCTCCACTGCCTCATCTGGAGTAGCCGGGACAGCTGTGGGTGGCCGGGATGGCCCAGCTGGGGCTCTGTGTCTGGGCCTTGGTTCTGTCTGCCAGCTTCTCCTTCGACTCCTTTTCCCATGGCATCCGGTAGGGCTGAAATGCCAAAATGACTCTCTCTCTCATGTGTGTGGTGCCTCATGTTCTTCCGTGTGGCTTCTCTCTCCAGCAGAGTAGCCGTCTTCTTGTGTCGGTGGCAGGGCCATCATAAGAGGCCTCTGTCAATGCTCGGCTCCATGGCGCCATCCCTGTGATACCCCACGGCCCCTTCTGTGGGAACTGCCGCCAGGCGGCTGTGTTGTACACGTGACGCTGCCTCTGTGCCCCTCCCCACCTTGACACAAAGCTCATTAGCCCAGACTTTATGACACGATCTAAACTGGTGGGAAACCAGACCTTTTGGTTACTCTCCAGCCAACCTCAGTGACGTTTCAGGTCCTCTTGCGAATAAGGTGGCCTGAATTGTGGCCCTCTGTTGCCAGTCCCTGTGCACCAGCACTCCGCATTTTGGCCACTCCTTGTCTCCCCACCTCTCTTCTTTTTTTCTCTACCTTTTCCTTCTAGCTTCTCTAAGCAAAGCCAGGAGCCAGAAATGGACAAGACCTGAATCGCTTCTCACGCAATGGGAGAGTTCCTATAGGGGGAGGCAAAGCTGTATTTTGGAAGGCTTAGAAAGTTCGTCTAAGGATAAGGAGTGAGGTGGTTGGCAGGAGAGAAGCAGTCAGTTGATGAGTCTGGAGAAAGCTTTTTTCTGGTTCAACTTTCATATGTGGTGTGTGTGTGTGTGTGTGTGTGTGTGTGTGTGTGTGTGTGTGTGTTTCTTCAACACAAGAAATGTGTCTGATCCTTCCCTTGGGAAATGAGAAGATGAACTGAAGAGTTCTAGCCCTTCCCCTTTTAAATCTCTGTTTTTAAAAATATGAAACAAAGATAAACTAGCATCCTCCTAATGCATCTTACAAATGCAGATTATTCCACCCACCCTCTTTCCTATCTCAGAGTAGTCTTTGGAGATGTGGTCCTTAGAAGGTCATCAAATTTATGGGGCCAGATTCTGCCACTAAGCCCAGCCCTCTCAATGCAGTCCTCGTGCACCCTGCATTGTGTGGAGTCCAGGCCCCAAAGGCCAAAACCAGTGCAATGCTGATGTTTGCCTGTTTTATTACTTAACTCAACAGAAATGTATTGACTACCTAGTAGAATGAACTTAAGCTTATAAAAGGACTAAGGAAAATAAGTCATTAGAGACCAGAATAAATCCTATGACATAATCAGAGAAAGGATTGCTTTGGTTGTGGTGAAAAAAGCAAAAAAATTTAAACCCCTACTTTGATGGCATTAATGCTTTAATATGCTACTTAATAAACCCTAAATTCCCCCAGAAAGTTTCCCTGGGTATCACTAAGGATTTTCTGAAATCCAATAAGGAAAAGAACTGAAGGCTTTTCCCCAGTCTTCATCACCGAGGTTTGTCTCCAGCATGAATTAGCCTGATTACTGAAAAAAGCTCTTCCACAGCCTCTGCAAAGAGAGCAATTCTTTACTGTGAATTCTCCAGTGATGAAAAAGCGCTAAGCTATCCCCGAGTGATTTTCCACATTGATTATATTCATAATCTTCTCTCCAGAATGAATGATCTGATGTTCAATGTACGCCACTCTTCCCGTAGATAGCTTTCCGTATTCATTACATATGGCCAGTTTAAGTCCCAAATGAATTAGCTGGTATTGTCTAAGGATGGAGCTCTGATTGAATGTTCTTCCTCATCCGTTATACTCAGAGGGCCCCTCTCTGCTACGACATCCCAGATGTCTAATTAGCTCTGAGCATCATCCAAAAGCATTTTTATAGCCATTACGTACATACGGTTTTTCTCCAGTGTGAATTCTCTGACGTTGAATGAGCTTTACTTTCCTTTAAGCCCATGCTCATTTATGCATTTTTAGAGTTTCTGCTGCATGTGAATTAGCTGACGCTGTGCTGGAATGCTGACAGTGCCTCCCCCATCCCTGGGGTTTTCTCCAAGATAAATGTTACAATGTTCAATGGGACGGGAGTCCCAAGGAAAATTTTCTGTATTCACAACAGTCAAAGATGTTCTCTCTAACATGAATACTGTAATATCAAATAAATTCTAAATTCTGTACCAAGACTTGGCCATACATATCTTACTTGGGGTTTTTCTCACTTCTAAAAAATGTAAATGGAATTGCAATTTTTTTCCATATTCATCACACTCATGGATTGGGGTCCCTAAAATGGTTCTCTGGGATGTCTCCATAGTCACAGACCTCTTCAAACTCAGGGACCTGGTCAGCAACCCACGGGACCATCTCATTGTATCCATCTGTGATTCTGCTGTGGAAAGTTCCTGCTTTGGGGTGAGCCCATTCATTGTTCATGGTCCCTGTCTCACAATATGAAATTAGAGAAATTGTTAAAATGTTAACCTTCTTTAACAGTACTTTTTTTTTTTTGATACAAAGTCTTGCTCTGTAGCCCCAGCTAGAGTGCAGTGGTATCATCATAGCTCACTGCAGCCTCAAACTCCTGGGCTCAAGCGATCCTCCTGCCTCAGCCTCCCCAGTAGCTGGGACTACAGGCATGCGATGCCACCACGCCCGGCTGACAGTACTTTTATGATTCATTTTTTATTTAAATCTTGGATCCAAGTGGAATTTAACATGATGTAAAGATTGCAGTAGCATGCCAGCTCGCCCTCTCCCACCCGTGATGAACCAGTTGCCTCACGCTGTGAACACTCTTTGCACAGCTATTTTGAAATTCTGCCTTTGACATGCGTTAAATTCCCATTTAAATTTGGATCTTTTTCTTGAATCACTGCTTCATTTATCTGCCTGTACATTCTCCAGTATGTAATTATTTTACTTTATAAAGTGTTTTAATATTTGATAAATTTAGTCCCCTCATTACGCTTACTTTTCAAAATGTTCACAGTAAACACAAGGTAGATACGTTGGAGTTGGCGAGAGTCACTTAGAGATTGAAAAATATCTTGAGAGTTGTTAAATGTGGTCAGAAATTAGATGAAATGAAAAGGATGAAAGGAAAATGATGTAACATAAGCACAAAATATGTTCACCATGATGTCAGGGATTGCACAAAGGTCCCACAATATAGATAACGTTTTAACAATATCCTTATTTTAAGCATCTATCCTTTTTCTCTCTAATGCATTTCTGGAGCCATTTTGTTTTTGTTTTTTTTAAAAAGTGATATTTTCTCTTAATAATTACTCATATCCAGAAACTCAGCATCAAACAAATTTCAATTCTAATAAATATGTCATAAAACAAAAACATAAAAATTAGAGTGGTCTTTAGTAATATAAAAGAGTAATATTAGGCTTCGAGTCCTATTATGTGTGTGTGTGTGTGTGTATATATATATATGTATATATAACTCAAGACTGATTATTTTATAGGCCTCAATGTACTGTGAAGTCTACACAAAGCACACACCATTCTGCCATTCTATCTAAAAATAGCCCTAGGACCAAAAAACCCAAACAAACATAACATTAACAATGTGCTTCCCCTTTTGCAATTCATTACATGTAAGTTCCAAGTCTCTTTTTTTTTTTTTCTGAGACAGAGTCTCACTCTATTGCTGGAGTAGAGTGCCATGGCATCAGCTTAGCCCACAGCAACCTCAAACTCCTGGGCTCGAGCAATCCTACTGCCTCAGCCTCCCGAGTAGCTGGGACTACAGGCATGCACCACCATGCCCGGCTAGTTTTTCTATATAGATCTTTAGTTGTCCAAATAATTTCTTTCTATTTTTAGTAGAGACGGGGTCTCGCTCTTGCTCAGGCTGGTTTTGAACTTCTGACCTTGAGGGACCCACCCACCTCGGCCTCCCAGAGTGCTAGAATTACAGGCGTGAGCCACCGTGCCCGGCCTCCAGGTCCCTTTTTAAAATAAGCTTTCCAGGTCAGGCATGGTGGCTCACGCCTGTAATCCTAGCACTCTGGGAGGCCGAGGCAGGTGGATCCCTCAGGGTCAGGAATTCAAGACCAGCCTGAGCAAGAGCGAGATCCCGTCTCTACTGAAAAAATAGAAAGAAATTAGCTGGACTAATTAAATTATGTATATAAAAAATTAGCCGGGCATGGTGGTGCATGCCTGTAGTCCCAGCTACTCGGGAGGCTGAGGCAGGAGGATCACTTGAACCCAGGTCGTTTGAGGTTGCTGTGAGCTAGGCTGACGCCACGACACTCTAGCCCGGGCAACAGAGTTGAGACTCTATCTCAAAAAAAAATAAAATAAATGAAATAAAATAAGCTTTCCAGAGAGAACCAAAATGATCCTTTCTCTTTCTTCTGATAAATTTCCCTGAAATGAACAGAAGCATTCAGAAAAATTCCATTGATCTTATAGCTGCATATAATTTTAGGTTTTTCCTAAAAAAGGCTGTTATGGGAATTGAACATGATGTTATAGGAATTTAAAGGCCCCATTGGGACATTAGTTTTGAGTGCATGAACGTATTCAGAGAACTAGTCTCTCAAATTGTGCCCTTTTACTCATCTTTTCTTTTTCACATAATGCTCCATAGTGGTAGAATGAACATAAAAATGAAATGTTTGGGAAAATACGGACCCGGTAAAAATTCCTCCAGTAAGTCAGAATTTGCAAGAGGAAAACAAGATCTGATATAAGTGTAAAATAGCATATGGGCTATATATTGCGCTTTCCTTCCAAAGGGTACCTTATGGAAGAGGAACTGTACAGTGGAGAGGCCTGAAAGGCATGACCTCAGCCAAGTCACGAAGGTTAACACGTAGTGATTAGACACGTGGATGGTATGTACCTTGATATGATGTGATGAAAGAGCACTACCTGCGAGGTCTTCATCTCCCAAACCTGTAACTCCAGCCTGATCATGGGAAAAACATTTTGTAGGTTACCTCAGTAATCTACAAAATACCTGACCCATACACCTCAAATCCGTCAAGATCATCAAAAACAAAGAAAGTCTGAGAAACTGTCACACAGCCAAGTGGAGCCTGAGAAGACATGACAACTAGATGTAATTTTGTGTTCTGGATGGGATCTTGGAACAGAAAAGGACATTAACTAAAAACTAAGTAAATCTAGATAAAACATTATTTATTTAATAATAAGAAGAATATTGATTTCTGAACTAGGAAGAATGGACCATAAGATATTAATAACAGGGGACTCTGGGTATGGGGGATATGGGAATTCTTTGTACTTTCTCTGGAACTTCTCTATAAGTATAAAACTATTCTAAAATTTTTTATTGAAATATAAAATATAAAAAATATAAAAGTCCTAGAAGTTGGTTCCAGACGAGATGGCATAGACACAGTTTTCTCTGTTCTTCCCACTGAGTACAGCTAAAGTCTTGGATATAATGCATAAGACAAACATAAGGAGACTCTGAAAGGTGGAGAGAAAAAATGGGACCATTCGGGGACCTTGGGACTCAAGGGATGGCATAACTCTGAATTCCCTGGATTTTCTTTTGCTCTCTATATATTCTGGGCTGGGCCTGGGAGAAGCCTGTGGTCAAATAGGACCAATAGAAATAGTTCAAACTTTCCAATAGGGCAGACCAAAAATGGGCGCCCAATCAAAGCCCACTCTCTTTCGCCAAAGACCAGGAAGGGGGCAGCCCATCAGCATGGAAACTTTTTTGACCATGTCTGCCCTGTCCCATGCATATACCATGTAAAAAACCACACCCCACCTCCCCCAACCCCGCCCCACATTAGTGTGAGCCTGGACTCTCACTCTCAGCTAGCAATAATGAGGCGCTCTTTTCCATCCCGGCAGTGTCACCAGAGACCAAGCGGGGAGCCTGGACTCGTTGCTTCTCCAATGTGGTGTCAGCAGAGGTCTGCTGAAATGGATGATTTAAGTAAATTTCAGTGTCTCATAACATAATACCCAAAATGCCCAACATGTAACAGAAAATCACTTGTAATGCTAAAAATCAGAAACATCTCAATTTGAACTAGAAAAAAATAATCAACAGACACCAATACTAAAGGAAACAGATATTGGGATTATCTAACAAGGATTTTTTTTTTCTCCACCCCACTCCTCACACTCTGACAAGGATTTTAAAGCAGCCATCATAAAAATGCTTCAGTGAGCAATTATGAACATTCCTGAAACAGATGAAAAAAATAGTCTGAGCAAAGAAGTAGATGATATAAATAAGAATCCAATGGAAATTTTAGAACTAAAAAATACGTAAATAACAAAAAAAATAACCAAAAATTCACTGGATGGACTCAATAACATTATGGAGGTGACAAAGAATCAGTAAACAAAGGTTGATTGATAGAAAGTATCCAAACTGGGCAACAGAAGGAAAATTGAAAGAAAAAGTTAACAGAGCCTCAGGGACCCTGAGACAATAACAAAAGATCTGACATTCATGTCATTGGAGTCCTAGTAGAAGAGAAATGTGGGGCTGAAAAAATATTCAAAGAAATAAAAGTTTCCCCAAACTTGACAAAAGGCAGAAATCTACAGATTCAATAAATGCAAAGAAAATAAATCCACACCAAGACACATTATGTTTCTTGAAAGAAAAAAAAATGCATCACCCATAGGTGTGATTCGAATGACAGAGTATTTCTCACCAGAAACTGCAGAAGCCAGGAATAAGTTGCACAAATTTCTTTCAAGTGCTGAAAGAAAAGACATCAGTCCAGAATTCTATGCCCAGCAAGAAAAGAAAATCAAGACATTCTCAGATGAAGGAAAACAAAGAAAATTTGTTACCAGCAGACCTATCCTAAAATATTAGCTAAAGAAAGTTCTTCCAACAAAAGGAAGTGATAAAAGTAGAAAACTTGGAACATCAGGAATGAAGAAAAAACAATAATGGTAAAAATATGGGTAAACATAATAGACTGTCATCCTTTTAAGTTTTAAAAATTATGTTTGACAGTTGAAGCAAAGATCATAGCATTGTCTGATATGGTTCTCATCATATGTAAAGGAAATATTTAAGACAATTATAAATAGGGGAGGAGGGTAAAGAAACCTAAATGGAGGTAACATGGTAAAATGTCTATGTCAGTAGGCTGTTGTGATAAGTTACGTATGTATCATATAACACCTAAAGCAACTGTTAAAAGAACTATACAAAACAATGCACTCAAAAGCAGTATAAATAAATGAAAATAGAATTACTAAAAATGTTCAAATAACGCATAGAAAGGCATTAAAAGGGAAATGGGGGAATAAAATCAGAACAAACAGAAAACAAATAATAAAATTTCAGACTTAAGCCCCAGGACATCAAAATGATATTAAATGCAAATGGTATAAATACACCAATTAAAAGACAAAAATTGGCAGTGTGGATTTAAAAACATGGCCCAGCTATATGCTGCATACAAGAAACTCACTTCACATATAAAGACTTACATACGTGAAAAGTAAAAGGATGGAAACAGATATACCATGAAAACATTAATCAGAATAAAGCAAGAGTGGCTATATTACTATCAGATGAAATAGATTTTAGAGCAAAGAAAATTATCAGGAACAAAGAGGTACATTACGCATTGATAAAAGGATCAGTCCACTAAGAAGGTACAGCAATCCTGAATGTGTATACACCAAACAACAGAACTCCAAAGTTTATGAAGCAAAATTGATAGAACGGAAAAGAGAAATAGACAAGTCTTCACTTATAGTTGGAGACTTTAACACTATTCTCTCAACAATAGATGGAATTACTAGTCAGAAAATCAGTGAGAATACTACTGAACACCATAAACCAACAGGACCTAATTTATATTTATAGAATACTCTACCCAACAACAGCAGAATGCTCATTTTTTTCAAGTATTCATGGGGCATTCACCAAGATAGACCATATCCTGGGTAATAAAAAAACTTCAACAAATTCAAAAGAACTGAAATCATATGGAGTGTGATCTCTACCATTATGGTAGAGATTCCATAATGGAATGGAACTAGAAATCAGTAACAGAAAACAGCAGGAAAAATCTCCAAACACATGGACATTAAATAATGTACACTTCTCAGTAATTCATGGGTTAAGTAGGAAGTCTCTACAGAACACTTGAGATGCTAAGAAAAAAAAAAGAGGAAGTCTCAAGGTAAATTTTAAAATAACATTGAACTAAATGAAAATGAGAAAACAATGTATCAGTATTTGCGGGACACAGCTAAAACAGTCTGAGATTAGTTCACCATCCTAAATGCTTACTTTTAGAAGAAAGATCTCTGATCTTTGAAGCTCCCACCACAAAAATCTACAAAAAGAAAAGTAAAATAAGCCCAAAACAAAGGAAGAAAATTATTAAGATAAGAACAAAAATCAATGAAATAGGAAAAAATAAAAACAGAAAGTCAATGAAACAAAAAACTGGTTCTTTGAAAGATCAATAAAATTGATAAACCTCTAACAAGACTGAAAAAAAGGGCTGGGCGCGGTGGCTCACACCTGTAATCCTAGCACTCTGGGAGGCTGAGGCTGGAGGATTGAGTTGAGGAGTTTGAGACCAGCCTGAGCAAGCGCGAGACCCCAACTCTACTAAAAATAGAAAAATTAGCTGGGCAAGTGAAAATAGAAAAATTAGCCGGACATGGTGGCCCACGCCTGTAGTGTCAGCTACTCGGGAGGCTGAGGCAGGAGGATCCCTTGAGCCCAAGAGTTTGAGGTTGCTGTGAGCTAGGCTGACGCCATGGCACTCTAACCAGGGCAACAGAGTGAGATGCTGTCTCAAAAAAAAAAAACACCCTGTCTCTAAGTAAGTAAATAAATAAATATTCAACAACTTGGATGAAATGGACCGAATTACTTGAAAACGACAAACTACCAAAACTCACTCAATACAAAATAATTTGAAGAGTCTTATAACAATTTTAAAAACTGAATTCATCATTTTGAAAAAACAACTTCCTGTCTTGGTGGCCCCACACTACTAGATTAGTGATTTCCCTGGAAGGACGCATATGACTCCAGATAAATTTATACTCTAGGTTAAGATTTATTAGAGCAAAGGATCCAATGCAGGAACAGCAGGGAAAAGATATTAATAGATGAAGGCTGGAGGGGTCAAACGCACGCTGTCTTGGCCTCCCTCTGCAGGGATAGCACAGACACATCTCTTCCTGCAGCAAACTGCAGGGACATTTGTGACATGTCCTTGCCCAGGAAATCCCACTTGAGTTCAAGAGTCAAAATTCTTCTAGTCACCTACCTGCCATGTCACCAAGCATAGCCTCAAACCAGGCACCAGGTAGGCATCGTGAATCCATATGTTTACTTTAAATACGCTGAAACCCTGGTTCATCTTGACCTGCCGTTTGGCGCATGGAGAATAGCATCTTACCCAGTAGCTATGTGCATATTCCAGGAGTTTAGTTCACCCTGCTGGGATCCATCACCCTCTCCTTAAAGATGTATCCTGACATAGCTCAACACTTGCACGCTGAACAATGCAACATCTTCATTAACCTGCGTAAGGAATGTCACAAAAAATCACACCATTCTGAAATGTGTTGGTCATTGCCATGATCTTGATCGAAAGTTGAGCAAATGCTTGAAGAATGAGTGCCTGGAAAAGAGGACAAGAGCAGGGATGCGAAAGAGATGTTTAAATCCTCCATGGGAATCTGAACAATGAATTATTAATATACTTCAGCCTTGGCTAAAACAAGACTCTTGGCTGAGAGCTGAAAGAATCCTGTCTTATTTGGTTTCCCGAATCCTTTGAATGGAAAGTGGCCCGTGAGAAATTGAACAATGGAGAAATAAGGAATATGCGTTGGGCCTCTCTCCTCTGCCAACAAACCTGACTTCTACGACTGGTTAACATCTGAGTAACTTATCTCCCTCAACAAAATAATTATTTAAATAATAAAAAAGAAGAGAAAAATGTTAACTACAGCCAGGGAGGAAAATATTTGCAACCACGTATCTCGCTCTGTGATCTCTTTCTACTGGCAACACTGCTGACACCAAATGGTGGGTTTTTTCCACACCAACAACTAATTCTCCAACTCTACGAACACCAACTAGGTGTCCAATGATTCAATTCAATTCTGACGCTAGCCAGAGATGGCATCGGATCCACAGGTTAAGGATTCAGTCCCACAAGACTGTCTCCCATTTCAGGTGCCTGTCACAAGTCCCAGGCCTCCTGTACTTCTGACCAACTGGCTAATATTTCAGGGTTCCCACGACCCCCTCCCCAGGTTCAATAATTTGCTGTAATGGCTCACAAAACTTGGGGAAACGCTTTACTTACACTTACTGGGTTATTACGGAGGATACGACTCAGGAATTGCCAAATTGAAGAAATGTGTAGGAGGGAGACACAGAGCTTCTAGGCTCTCTCTGGTGTGCTACCCTCCCAGCACCTCGATATGTTTACAGCCTGGAATCTCTCTGCATTTAGGGGTTTTATGGAGGTTCCATTATGTAATCATGATTGGTTAAACTATTGACTATTGGTGACTGACTCAAGTTCACCTCCCTTCTCATGCCACACAGTGCACGTGAGGTCGCCACCTGCTGCCCAGCATGTCCTCCTGATTGAAGGCCCTTCTGTCCCCAGCATGTGGACACCTGCCCTTCCTCCACTGCACGTCCTCTCCCTTGCTCTCTACATCCAGGTTGTTACCAAGGCCGGGAGATCCTATTGTCAAACATCTCTGGTGTCACCCTCCATCCCCTGCCTTGACCCAGATTCTCCCTAAACCACTCCCCACCAGGACCAGTTCATCTCAGTCCATGTTCCCTGGTGCTGCCTGAGCGATACTGTTAAGACATAAATCTGATCGTACTATCCTCTTGCTTAAATCTTGCAGTGGCTCCCCACTGCCCACGGGATGAAGCCCCAGATCCTTCAACCTAGCGCACGAGGCCCTGCGTCATCAGGAGCCTCCCCCCTCCACCTCTGTCATTCCCCCTGTATATATAACAATCCTCTGTTTCTTTTCTTTGAAAATCCCTTGTGATTTACTGAGCACCTACTTTTTTTCAGGCAATGTGCTTTTATTTCATGTGGTCAAAAGTCAGGTAGCTCAGTTGTTCATGAAGAGGGACACCTGCGTGAGCTAGATTACTCAAAATGTTCCAGTATAAAAGAAACCCCCTCCCAGCACTTGGAAATGTTCAAATGCTAGAAAGGATGTTCCAGGAGGCCTCAAAATAACAACACGGAATGGTTATTATTATTTCCATTTTGCAGATGATAAAACTGAGGCTGAAAGATTGAGAAATTTGCTCAGCGTCATTTAGCTATTAGGTGCTGGAGCTGTATCCAACTCACCAGCATGATTCCAAAGCCAAAGTCTCAGCCTTTGCGCTAAACTGTGTCTTTTGCACTAAACCATTCTCCACCTGACCAACTACTACTCACCTTTCAAAACTCAGCTCTGCCATTTCCTCTTCTAAATTTTTATTTAACTCTGCAGTCTGTTGTTCAAGACCCTTTCTCTCTGTGCTCTGGTGAGAGGCACAACTGAATAAGAACACTCTGCCCATCAGATTGTAACCATTGCTCTACCTGTTTTCCCTCGCTAGACAACGAGCTTGTGTTGGGCAGATGCTAGGGTTTTTGTTGCATTTTGTTTTTTTTATCTTTGTTGTGCTTATACTTCACATAGTACTGGCAGATGGCCCGTACTATTAGTCTTCAATATATAGCTTCACAAAGGTGGGCCTTTCTATCCTGCCATTTGGGCTAAATGTCTTTATCAAACTTTTCATCAGGATCAATTGGGACCTGGCTCCTGCCCCACTGTCCTGTGCGGCTGCAGAGTATATGGGCAGAATGAAGACTGCTCCCACGCAGATCTTCCTGCAGGGTTGGCACAGCTGTGTGCTCTGAGAGCTGAGGGCAAGTGAGACAACCCAGGCCTGACCAGAGAAAGGGAGGAAAGTGTGTTAGCACTCACAGCTCTCTGAGTCTAGCCCCTCACCGAGCATAAAAAGACCACGCTCACGTGCTTCTGAAGCTCAGCCCTTGACCCTTCCCCAAAGCCCCTCCAGGACACCAAGAAGGGTTCTGAGAATAGCAATGGGCCAACAGACGCTCTATGATCACAGAAGATGTGCAAAGACCTTTTCCTCGTGCCTTTTTGGAGTTAAACACCAGTGTCTCAAAAGCCGTGTCTGCATCCCACACTCAGGGGGCACGGCAGAAACAATCAGAAGCCAGGAGTGCACGAGGCTTGCCTGAGAATCAGACAGGGAAAACTCTGGAATAGAAAAACTGAACCCAAAGGAAGATTGTGTTGTGCACTCACCAGGACGGTGTAAAGAATGTTTCTGTATAATTATAAAAAGACATGAGCTAGCTGACTTTTGCATGATGTTTTAGTTTGCTAGGGCCACCATAACAAAGTCCCACAGACCGGGTGGTTTAAATAGCAGAAATTTATTTCCTCACAGTTCTGGAGGCTGGAAGTCTTGAGCTCAAGGTGTTAGAAGGTTGGTTTCTTCTCAGGCCTCTCTCCTGAGCTTGCAGATGGCCACCTTCTCCCCGTGTCTTCATATTGCCTTTCCTCTGTGTGTCTGTGTCCTCATCTCCTCTTCTTACAAGGACACAAGTCACACTGGGTTAGGGCCCTCCCTAATGACCTCATTTTAACCTAATTTTCTATTTTTAAAAAAAACCTATTTCCAAATACAGTCACATTCGGAGGTCCTGGAGGTTAGGACTTCAACATGGGAATTCTAGAGGACACAATTCAGCCCGTAACACACAAAGCTCAGGCAATTCAACACTGAACAAAAACCTTCCCAGTATAGAAAACCTTATATAAGGTATAGATGTCTTCATGTTTTTCCACTGCTTTCATCCTCTCGGTTGTTAAATCAATAAAAGTCTCAAGAGTTTTAAAAATATCTTAACAATTTTGACATTTAGGAAGGTTCAATGCCTTTGCTAGCTCTTAGATTTGCCCAGCTTGATAGGATCTTATTAATATTTTTCAGAGGAAGCAACCTCTGTTCAGCTGCTAGTCACAGCTGGCCTCCTGGAACATCCTTTCTAGCATTTGAACATTTCCAAGTGCTTGGAGGGGTTTCTTTTATACTGGAACATTTTGAGTAATCTAGCTCACGCAGGTGTCCCTCTTCATGAACAACTGAGCTACCTGACTTTTGACCAGAAACAGATGATTTTTAAATCAAAATTACTTTTTTTAAAAAGTTGACCTACCATCTACCAAAAGAGATACTAGTGCAATAAAAAATTGCTATAGACAATTTGTAGAGGCAAAAGACCTAGGAGGGCTTCCATTCCCAGCTACTAAACCTTGAGAAAATTACCCAACCTCTTTGATCATATTTTGTCATTTGAAAAATGATCAGTTAAAGACCTTCAATCACTTCCTGCTATAAAATTCTAAATTTTTTTGCTGTTCAGGCTGGAAGGCAGCAGTCATAACTCACTGTAACCTTGAACTCCTGGGCTCAAGCAATCCTCCCACCTCAGCCTCCCAAGTAGCTACAGGCACGTGCCATGACCACACCTGGATAATTTTTAAATTTTTTGTAGAGACAGGATCTCATTATGTTGCTCAAACTCCTGGCCTCGAGTGATGCTCCCTCCTTGACATACCTCAGTGCTGGGATTATAGGTATGAGTCACCGAGTCTGGTCCTCTAAGATTTTAATGTAAAACAAACACACAGCTTTCATCACATTGGCATCCTCCTACTTCACGCTGAAAATTAACATTATTCCATTAAACTCTGAATTTAAGCATAGTCACCCAATCATTACCCATGAGAGTGACCAGATGTACAGGGTGCAACCACGAACAAGCCACAGTGATATCAGAGGTAGCTCAATGCTGCTACTACGCCTCCATCGCATTCAGAACAGGGCCATATCTTGGCCCTCAAATACCTTCAATGTCTTTGGAGTTCTGTACTTATAAAGGTCCCTGTTTTCCTATATTTATTACTTCTTAGATTTAATAAATATGTATTTAAGATCCCATGGTATGGGAGAAAATCTCATACAAGTCAAAATACAAGACCATGTGCTAACTGGCATTATGGAAGTATAAAGTTCTAAGAAACTTCTGGTCAGGAGAAGATTATGTGCTTTGGAATAAGGCATATCATTAAAAATCTCATGTTCACAGAACTAATCTTTGGTATAAATGCTCTGATGTTTAATAAACTTAGTGTCCCCCAGAAAACTTCCCCCAAATCATTTCTTCACTATGAATTCTCTCATAGCCAGAAAAAGGCGAGCTTGAATTGAACCTTTTCCACGTTCTTCACATTCCCAAGGCTTTTTTCCAACATGAAGTCTCAGATGATGAATCAGGCTTAGTCACCAGCTGCAGACTTCCCCACATTCCTTGCACTTATAAGGTTTTTTTCTCCAGTAGGAATTTTCTGAGGAAGGGTTGAACTTCCTCCAAAAAATTTCCTGCATGCTTTGCACAAATAGGGTTTCTCTCCAGTTTGAATTATTTGATGCTGAATAAATGTTTTGTTTTGTTTTTTTAAAGATGGGGTCTTGCTGTGTTGCTCAGGCTGGCCTTGAACTCCTGGCCTCAAGTGATCCTCTCTCCTCAGCCTCCCAAATAGCTGAGACTACAGGCATGCACCACTGTGCCTGGCTTTGAATAAGTTTTACACTTTCCCAGAATGCATTTCTACCTGTGCTACACTTGCTTGGTTTCTCTCCTGTATGAATGACCCAAGATGGCCCTGGGTTTGAGCACTGATTGAAAGCCTCCGACAGTCATGACACTCACAGGGCCTCTCTCCACTGTGAATTCCTGGTATCTATGAAGCCCCAAGGCCTGCCTGAAGAGTTTTCCACCCCCTTTCCCAACCAGTCATCTGGTTTCTCTCTAGTGTGAATTTCCTGATGTTGAATAAGGTGTGAGGCTCTAATTAAAGAGTTCCCACATTTAAAGATTGTTCCTCCAACATGAACTATATACATCAAATGAGTTTTCATTTTCCTTGAAAGCTCTTCCACATTAACTACATTTCTCTCTTGTATGAATTATACAATGTTCTTTAAGATTTGGACTCTGGCTGAAGGTTTTCCCACATTTATCGCATTCATAGAATTTCTCTCCACTACAAATATTCTTGTGTTTAATAGGATCTGAGCTTCACCGAAATGCTTTCCCACATTCCTTACCTTCACATGGTTTTTCTCTAGTGTTTTTCTGATGTTCAGTAAGATGTAAAAGTTTTCCCATGCTCATTACATTCAAATATTTTTATCTCCAACATGAATACTGTGATGTTGTGTTCTGAATTCCGCTAAATACCTATGGGATTTCTTTTCCACAGAAACTATCTGATGTACAATAGTCATTGAGCCTGGACTGCAGTTTCTCCCACACAGAGCTTCCCCACTGCTGCTCCAAGTTGTCTTCCTAATCACAGACACTGCTGTATGGACAGCAGCTGGGACCATCTTCTCAATATAGCAACTGGTGATTTCGCTTCTGCAGAATGTTCCTGCTTTTCAGTCAACATCTTGTTTTCATTCCCAGTTTCACACGCAGAAATAAAAGAAAATAAAAATATCACCAATTCCCCATTCAAGGAGAAGGGAAACTATTGATTAGATATCCATGCAGTTTTAGATGCAAGCTTAAGGGGAAAAGTGATTCTGAATATCAATATAGTAGGATAAGATTTGCCTCTGATAGCAACTTTACTTACTCAAGAGTAAACAACAGAAAATATTTGTGTACTGAAATGAGTAGATGTAAAGACATCTTTCCGTGAAAACAGTTTTGAGTTTTCTGGCTGACAGATATGTTTATTATGTTTATTCTCGTGGCGGTGGTAAGTTGATTTTCTTGGTGGTAACGAATCACAGTTTCCTTCAGGATGACCTTGAAACAACTGACCAATATTGGGTATCTTAAATACTTAGGAGCTTGGAGCTAGGAGGCTATGGAGGAAAAGTGGGAGAGGACCAGTGAAAGTTCCAGAATAGCTAGCAGGGACTTAGGGTGGTAACGTGCTTAGAAGGGGGGTAAAGGTCTGTCTGAATATTTAACATTCATATTCTAGTAAAACCAATAATCTAATTATTTGGGGGTGGTTTGGAGAGGCTAATGGAGATTGTGGGGAGCTAAGTCCTCATAAGCCACTCCTGGTGCTGTCACAACTCTGCCTCATTGCAATAGTAAATTAAATTCTGGTCCAGAAGCAGCATCTTCAATAAAGGTTGCTTTCCCTTTGTTATTGTAAAAGTAAAGTGGGCGATAATTAATTTAATATTCCTAGCAGTTTTAGACATTAAAAAACAGTGCATAAAGCCATTAAATATGCTGGTGGTACCATCAAATGTAATGATTATAACTGTTGCCTTTTAGATCTCGGGGAGGCAGAGACTAGGGATGCTGCTCTTAGCTGAGCTTAAATCAACTCTAGACTCATTTTTCTACTAATAATCTGCACCCGTGTTGGATAAATATTTGCTAAATGAATAAGTGAATGAATGAATGAATGAATACATCTGAATTCTCTTGTGTAGCTTAACACTTCTACTGGATGAAAACATTGCTCAATTTGTTGGAGTTTAAGGAAAATAAGCTAAGAACAAAATAAAATAAAAGTGAACACACTGACGCCTATTTGATTTCCAACCATGTAGGCTCAAGGATACACAAACAGAGGCAGCCACCTATTTTACTTAAACCCTGGCCAAGAATGCACCCTCTTATTAGCACTTGACCACAAGGCTCATTTACAATGAGCTTTTATGATTTTGTCATTAAATCATTCTTCCAGCTGTCAGTTACAAAGGCAAGGTAGACAGAAAATCATGGGAGCTGAAGGAATAGAGCAGGAATGAACCAACAGGAAGTGAAAAAATGGAGAAACAGGAAGTTCAGGTGCAGAGCCAAGATTACACAGAACAAAATCTTAGGAGATTGTTAGGTTTTATCGGCGTACAGCTACAGTGAACAGCCCACCTGGCCAAAAACTAGGCAAAAAGGAAAAGAATAAAAGTTACAGAAAAGCTTGTTTAGTTAAAAGGAAAGAAAATAAATCTCCTTTTTGCTACAATGTGTTCCTGAGAATCATGTTGCAAAGCAGATATTTTTCCAATGAAGAAAATTGCATTCCAGACCAGACACAGAGTATCATCTAAATCACGGCTTTAAATGATACAGTACTTTAAATAATACAGTACAAAAAAAAGAATCAAATACTCTGAAAGTAGGCTCCAGGTCCCACTCAGTTGTCATGTGGAACCTCTCCCCTTGCTTGTTAGCTGCCCGTTCCCAAGGACTAGGGGCCAAAGACCTGGGTCTCAATGACCTTATTTCTGCAAAATTTATTTTTTTATTTTTTATTTTTTACTTTTTTTGAGACAGAGTCTCACTCTCTTGCCTGAGGCGAGTGCCGTGGCATCAGCCTAGCTCACAGCAACCTCAAACTCCTGGGCTCCAGCAATCCTACTGTCTCAGCCTCCCAAGTAGCTGGGACTACAAGCATGAGCCACC
>CAUYSK010024866.1:0-10882 GCA_963575035.1 Avahi laniger | reverse complement strand
AGTCTGCTAATCAGAGACAAGCCACCACAGACAAATACCCAGAGTCACGTGATTGCTTAAGTAATTGAGGACCTGCAGATCTGTCTTGCATAGCCTTGGGCCTGTCAATGAGTTACAAAGGACATCTCCAAGAAGGGAGGGGTATGATGAGGCATGTCTGACCTCCCTTCTCATGGCCAGCAACTCAGTTCTAGGGTATCCCCTTGGCCAAGAAGGAGTCTATTCAGTCAGCTAGGGAGAAACTTAACATTTTATTTTAGTTTGTAATACAAACGAAGAATGAATATAAGGTATGTTTGATAACTTTCTTATTATTTTTAATTACTAGGGAGCATTATCTCCATAAACATTCAATTTCTTTTATAATGATAACTTATGTTGCAGTGGAGATAAGCACTTTTTTTCTATATGTATAAGAGGGGGAAGGTGGGCACAGAAAACAGCGAATGTGCTATAGGAGGAAGGATCTAGTCCCGTGCAATATCCTGATAGAAAGAGGGGCCCAAAGAGAAAGATGACAGATTAGTCAAATATCCCAGAGGAGACTGCACAGCCTCAACCTTTCACTTCCTGGGAGATAAAATTCTGTAAGATCTTAATAAAACATCCTTATACAATGTATTATAAACCAAGACCAAATATCCTGTACCAAGAGTTGACCAAAAGAAGGGGTACCTTGTTAGAAAACATGATTTTGAAAATCCCATGGATGGAGCAAGTGGCCACATAGTCTAAGACAAAATCCATGTCACAAATCCTGCCTTGGGGTTATATTGCCAAAAACTTTCAATGACACAGCACCTGCAACCCTTCCAGTGTGAGATGACTTTTGCCCCATTTGGGAGGATGGGAAAGATTGTCATAACCCCAGGAAAGCATAAACTAAGGCTTAAAACATTAGCAAAATAAATAAAAATTTCCAAAACTGTTTTAATTGGTAAAGTGGTATCAATACCTCTATGTTTTGGCATCAGTAGTCAAGAGGATGTCTATGTGTTGTTTATAAAACCTCTGAGCACCGAATAGAAAGGGATATATTTAACTTGTAAATGTTTTAAAGGTTTGGAAAATTTGGCTGAAACCAATGTTTGCATGTCTAAGAATGTCTTTTCAAATGTCTATATTTTGATCATTAGCAGAATTTAAATATTCAGAGGTTTCCAGGCTTAATAGATTTGAAAGCTTAATACTTTGAACATTAAACAAAAGCAAGTAGGAGTGAATACACCATTTATCAAAGGAAAACCACTGGAACATTAAAGATCTTAGCAACATTTTTTTCTTAATTATCCACTCATTTTTAAAATTTTAGTGTCTCCTATTTTTGTTTCTCGGAATTCTTTCTGAATCTCTTACAAATATGAATCTCACCCCCCATAGTCTCTAGTTCTTTTATTATGGCAGCTCCTCCTACTTTTATCTCTTTAGTCACTTTTAACTGACTTATTTTACAGCTCCTGATTGCTTATCTCAAGGACCTGGAATGTTCTGCACCTCCTTCCTCGTGTGCATTTCCTCACACGGTGCATCAGCGCAGGGACCAACGCCCCTCGGCCACTGAAGTTTCACTGAAAAATCATCTCACTCTAAGGCAGATTAGTAAGAGAAAAGGATTACAAATTTATTTACTGTGCACAGGGGGAGAATCACAGAGTGATTGACCCATATCTCAGTGGGATCCAGAAGCTTTTATACCCTCTTTAGGTTACAGAAAGAGTGAGGACTTGGATCCAGGTTGGATGGGGGAAGAATTCTATTGGGGGACAATAAATGATTACCATGGAGAATCATTAGATGGGGGAACAGAATTTAACTTGTAAATAGTTTTCTTGGAATTTAAATGACCCTTGGAGACAGTCCTTATCTTACAAAGGGGTCTGCTCAGGTGTGGTTACATTCTTGGTTTTCTTTCCCACAATGGATGATAACAGGTGGGACAACTAGGACAATTGTTCTCCTTGGTAGGTCAGTCCTGTCTTTATGTAGTTAGGGGAAAAGTCTCCTCCAAAGCTTGCTGATCTCTAAGACTTTTTAACTAAAAATATTCCTTATACCAAGGAGCCATATTTTGGGGTGAAATTCCCTGCACTCTTTCATGAGTGAGTGCATACGCCGGTCTCAGTTGTGAGCTGGTCTCCACGGTTGCCTGCACTTCACCCCTGCGCGAGTCCTGCGGCCCCATGTGGCTAAAGTGTCCTTACTCAGTGGGTTTGTGTTTGCTCCCACCCTGTTCCACATTTCATAAATTAGGACCAGATTTTACACTAATGTTTCTGTTTTAGCTTCTCATACTGTATAAGTAATGTACATTTGAATCCTGTGTCTATGTGTAATAAAAGCCTGGAGTTCTGATTTCTCATGGAAGATTTTTTCCTCCACCATTTTTTCTGCTTCCTTCACCTTTCCTTGGCTGGTTCGAGAAATTTTTCTTACACTGAAGGGGCAGCTCTTTTAGGATCCCATCTCTAGCTAAGGGTCTCAGTCAAGCTCCCTGCTTCCCCCAGATCCAAGGCCACATCTGCTGTCCCTATCAAGGTGACAACTCTCTTGGATTCCCTGAAAAATAAAAAATTTTGTCTGTGGACTGCAGCTTCAGCTCATGCCTTAGAGTTTCATTCTGTCCTTTCCGATGTCCTGCCCTGTGGATTTCAGACTTGCCAGCCCCAAAACCGCATAAGCCAATTCCTTCCTATATACATCCGTCTGTGTGTGTGTGTGTGTGTGTGTGTGTGTATCTCCTATTGGTTCTATTTCTCTGGTTGATCCCTAATATATGTGATATTTTGTACTAGATTTTATTTTATGTATACACAACTATCTGCAAACATTGAAACTTTTGCTTGTTTACATCATTATTCAAAACAGGCTGAGAGAGATTTTAGGATCTTAAAGAACCTTGGTGGAGAGTAGTCCATACAATAGATATCTTTCTGTACAAGGAAAACACTCTGTGCTTTCTGAGAATATGGGCAATCAATGTAAACAGCTCCCAGGGACTGGGATTCAAGAAGAGAACAGGGCTCTATTCCTCAATTACTGCCCCATTTCCTGCTGTGTCTCAGTTCCCCAGGAAACACTCCTTTTAAGGACTAAATCAACACAGTCTCTCAATTACACCCACCTTTTTCTTCACTCCTCTCACCCCTAAGTTAGGGAGGGAGCAGGGAAACATTATAAAAATACAAAAAGGACTGAACACTTGTAATAAGGGTCAGGAGTATAAAGCATGAGAGAAGATTGTGACTCAATCTTTATGGCCTAGAAAAGAGGAGACTCAGCAGGAAACGTGATTACAGTCCATAAATGTCTTCGGGTAACCGTATACATGACACAAGGGATCGCTCACGGTGGGAGCAAGTGCTAGGACAAGGCAAAACTGCATGGAGTTTTGGAATGAATTGTTTAGACAACAGCAACAAAATGGTTTTGAATGCATGAAATTAGAGAAAGTGAGTGACGTGCTGCGTAAGACACTCATAGAAATGGTGAGATGAGCCATCAGCAGATTTAGCATATAACAAGTCTAGTGTAAGGGATTCAAATGCATTTTGGTTGAAGTCACACATTAATACAACAAAGCAAGCAATAAAAACAAAATAAAAACTCTAGAAAGAACTTCATTTTCAACCATTTATGTAAAATAGATGTTAAGTTTTCTCATGTGACATGGGAAAATCTGGCTTGTAAGTTAGTAGTTGGTCCACCCTAGAGGGCTATGACACTTTGTGAGTCCTACTGTGGTCCCTGCTGCTCTGGGTAGCAGCAGCAGCACCCAGAGGCTTATCAGAAATCAAGAATTTCAGGCCCTACCCAGACCTACTCATAAGAATCTGCATTCTAACAAAATCCCTTGGTGATATGCAGGCATATGAGCTTTGGAAACCACTACAAGAAAATAGTAATGTCTTTGTAATCCTGAATAAACTTAAAAGATATCTAAGGAACTCAACAGCAAAGAAACAATCCAAAAAAAAAGGGGCAAATGATCCAAACATTTCTTAAAAGAAGACACACAAATGGCCAAAAGTATATGAAAAAATGCTCAACATCTCTAATCACCAGGAAAATGCAATTTAAAATCACAATGAAATGTCATCTTATCTCAGTTAGAATGGCTATAATCAAAAAGACAAAAGTTAAGTGTTGGCAAGGATGTGAAGAAAGGGGAACTTCCATATGCTATTGGTGAAAATGTAAATTAGTACAGCCATTATGGAGAACAGTATAGAGGTTCCTCAAAACACTAAAAATACTAATAGAGCTTTCATATGATTCAGCAATCCCATTGCTGCGTATATATCCAAAAGAAATCTGTATGTCGAGATATCTGCACACTCGTGTTCACTGTAGCACTGTTCACAATAGCTAGGATTCGGAATCACTCTAATTGTCATCAGTGGATGAATGGATAAAGAAAATGTGGTGTGAAACATTATTCAGCCATAAAAAATAATGAAATCCTGGTATTTTCAGCAACATGGATGAAACTAAAGGGCATTATGTTAAGTGAAATAAGCCAGGCACAGAAAGATAAATATCACTTATTCTAACTCATATGTGGGATCTAAAAAATGTTGATCTCATGGAGGTAGAGATAGTATGGTAGTTATCAGAGGCTGGGAAGGGTAATGGGGAAAGAGGGTGAAGAGAAGTTGGTCAATGGATACAAAAATACAGTTAAATTGATCGATAAGTTCTAGTGTTTAATAGAATAATCGAGTAACTATAGTTAACAATAATTTATAGTATGTTTCAAAATAGCTAGAAGAGAAGATTTGGATCGTTCTCAACACAAAGAAATGATAAATGAGGGACAGATATCCCAATTACCTTGATTTGATTATTTTACATTGTATGCATGTATCAAAATATCATTTCTGCTCCCAAAATCTGTATAACCATTACGCATCAATAAAAAAAGGAAATTTCTTTAATGGAGGATCTTATTATCTAATTACTTCTTTATCAAAATAATATATTAACTTGTTGGCTATGAAATGGCCCCCTAATCAATGATGATATAAATATCAATGTTCATGTTAATATAATTTAAATATCATTATTCTCTGCAATATTAGTAAAGATAGGGTCAGTATTTGAATTTGCTTTTTTATTAATAATTTAATTTTTAATTCGAAAATTAACTTTAAATTGATTAATTTAATCAATTAAAATTTTAAGATCAATTTTTAAATTTTATACTCTACCAGTAGACACATATGGCAATGGTTGTGAAAAATAGTAATTTGGCCAGGAGAAATATTACCCTTTAAATTGGAGTATGTCACTGAATAGTTTCCCTTAGCATGACCTAGTGAGGGTTAGCAAAATAGGACTGGACCACATATGTGGCACTGCAGGAAAAGGTTGGATGATTTGACAGTAACTCCTAAGTTATTACTTCCAGCCATGAAAACATGCTTGATCAATTCATATTTGTAAGCTTCGACGTACTTATTCATAATAGAGAGATAATAATATTTTCCTTTCAAGATGGAAGTTAATGATATGATGCACGTGGAAGGGTCCTGTGATCTGTTACGACCATGGGAGGGTAGAGAGTTACTTGGCATCTGAGTGGAACACTGGCTATACGTGATCATCTGTAATCTGTTAAACTCTGGTTCTGGCAAATGTTGATTGTATTGTAGAACCCTTTGGTCCCTAAATTTTCAGAGATAAGAAGACTTCTTGTTAAATTCTGTTTTAGGAATATGATGTAGCTCTAGCTCTTAGGAAACGTGGCTTCTTGCCAGAAGTCCAAGGCAGGAGGAGTAGCATGTGAGTTTTTCGCACTGCTGTCTGGTTTTCCCTTTGCCAAAGGAAAAAGGAGCCTCTGCCCTTCAGATAATCCTTGGGGTCCAGGTACTGGTTGCATCAGGTATATGTTCTCAGGAGGCAGAGAGCCAGGGCCACTAATGTTATAAATACATCTCAATTCTTAAACCCAAAGTTGCAACCTGGCATTTCATATGTATCATTTATTTGTGCCACAACAGTGTCTTAAAATATTATTGCCAACATTTAATAAATGGGATTCACATAAAAATCTGAATTTTTTTATATCCTAAAAAAATCAAAAGATCTGGCAACATTAAATCCAATTGCCAAAAGACAATACTACTCTGCTATAACTAAACATGGTATGTGGGCCCCAAGTATCACAATACCCATTCTCAGGCTCCTCTCATTTATTTGTCCAATAGCCATTCGTCTTAACAAGCTCTGACTCCTTTTTGACGTCCCAGTTTGCCTCAAGTTGATCCTAAGTGATGGTGAACTGTCTGAGGCAAGGTCAGACTGTCCATCTCCGAGGCTGGCCTGGTCTTCCCCCCACCCCAGCTCGTTAAAATTCAAGTGCTCCATGATATGATGTCAAGAGACTGAGCCCCTGAGCATCAAAGAACAGCTGCTCAAGTTTGAAGGGCCCCTGTGCTATGCTTGGACCTTAATTCATCCCAGGGACTAACCTAAGATTCTTTTCTTGCCTGGATATGTGTGGATGGTCTTAGAAATATTTAAAGCACTAAAAATATTCCTCTTTCTTTTATGTTTATTGCTTTCCTGGGCCCTTCTTTGTCCAGACAGACTGTTCTCTGATCTGCTTGCTCCCTCTGGCTCAGAAATAGAGCCACATAGGGCAAAACTTGAAAAAGTATATCTGAAAAAACGGAGGTGACTTAGCCAAAGGAATGGTACCTGTCAGTGAGTGCCACCCTGAGAGAGACTGTGCCCTTTCCATGGTATGGCATCTCTGATGGTACAAGTGGGACCATATCCACTGCTATTGCTTTTCAGCAGTCATCATCAAAAGGGTTTAGACCTAGCATCAAATTAAAAATGACTTCTGATACGATTATTCACAGACTTTGATTTCTTCTGTTTTATCCCATAAAATGAATCAGACAGCCATCTTTTAATCGGCAAACAACAATTTTTATGATGAAAATAAAATTGACCACAGAGAGGACAGATGTTCATGAAGTTAATCACACAGATCCAGTGAAAAAGTTGCCTGAAATGGGGTATTCACATACTTTCTCCAAAATTTAATACATGCCATTGGAGTCAAGATAATTGTATGGGGATTTAGTCTTGATTTAATTAATTACAGTCTATGAGCTGTTATCAGAGTTGACAATAACAACTCAGATTTGTTCCAGTTGTTAAAATGCTGGTGGGACCACATGGCTTTATTTGACTCTTTGGGCCTGCACAGAAGGGCTTACGAGGAATGAATTCTGGATTAGTCACTGGCTCCGAGCATGTGAGCAGCAGTTGATGGAATGTGACGGGGGAAGTGTGATCTGTGTCAGCTACTGTAACATTGACTGTCTTATTACTGTTAGCAAGAATCTAAATAAATATACTTTACATGCTCTAAATGAAAGGAAAAATAGTATAGCTTGCAGTGATCTAAGTGTGTGCCAGTCCACACGCGGTTTTGTTGTGCCAAGCCCTGAACTAGGCACCAAAAGTCACATGAATCTGGCAATATAGTTAGAGGGGACAGGGAGATTCAATACTATCTTGGCCCTATAGCCCTTCCCGTTAGCATCTATAGCCCATGAAGCAGCAACTGCTGTACCCCCAAAGCAAGCACATGGCAAATAATAAATATGTGTTGCTTGAATTAATGAATGAATGAATGTATGACAATGAAACTACATGCTAAAGTAACACAGATGAGGGAGTTTTTACTTATTTGTAAATGTTGAAACCCAAAATGATTAATCGTGATTGGCAGGCTCTGCGACACCCTTATTTCAAGAAACTGATTGTGCAAACCCACACCCCCATTCTGGGTGTGTGTAAAATCATCTGTAAATTATCTCTTCTCTTTCTTTTTGTTCATTGACATGGATCATCAGCACCACCATCCTCACGCTCTGATGATCTTAGGGATTCAAGGAAGGGAAACTACATTCTGTTCTGAAAAATAAGAGGTTCTTAGAATAGAATCACCAGGAGTCTAATATTCAAAATTTCTGAAAATCTACAAAGGAGGCAATACTAATCAGGTTATTTTTCAGTGAAGTATGCCAGAAGTTTCCTTCATGCTGTTTTTAATTTCATGTTCACTTAGGTGCAGTACTGAAGGGAAAAATCTCAAAAATGAATTTTGATATATGTAAATAGGTTCCTCTTCACTTGATCTGCCCTTCTCCTCCCTAGGAAGGCATCCTACCTTCTTCCTTCACTGATGTCTGCAAGACAGCCAAACTCTGAATAGACAGTTGTACCAGATTGTTTCCCAAATGTGGTTTTGTATAAAAATAGAATTCTGGTGAAGCAATGCAGGTGAGAAGCACAGTGACACACAAGCATTGGGGTCCTCACTCCGGCCATCAGAGCCAAGTTCCTGCCCAGGTGAACAGATCCACCCCAGCCCTAATAATTGGCCTATCAATTAAAATAAAGCCCCAGTGAACCACAGACATTCAGGACATTTCTGTTTCTGAGGCTACACGGTTAACTTAAACGCCTTCAATGCCTTTCTCTAACATGTTTTAAAAATGTGTTCTATTCAGAATATAGTTTTTTCCTCATTATGTTTTCTTCTTAATTCTTTATACTAAATTCACAAAATATATTCAACTTTTAAGTACAACACTGTTGGAGAAATAGGCTTTTGCCTCTTCTTCAAAGTAAACATCAGTTAATTACACTGGTTCTGGAGTTGCAAAACCGCAGACTGTGTGAGGATTGGACTAGTTTGATAAAATAGGACAGAAAAACAGCCAACGTGGTAGCTCCATTAGACTGATTGTTTTCTGTAGATATACCGAATATATGAATGATAATGTTTCTCTTCATAACTCTTGCTGACTTGAAGGCACGATCGCATAGTATATTTCTGATTAATCCAGGGCCTAGTCCACATAGGCACATGTGCAGAGTTCTGATAAGGTGAAGAAAGATGTGTTTCCATGTCAACAATTTAAAGGTTGGAACTATTTTGAGTTGTTAATATAAACTTTGATATTAGCTCATTGACTTTGATGGTTTTGCAAAGAATAAATTCTAACACAATTACAATGACTGCTGAAATGTATTAAATCTCTAGAGAAGCTGGAAAAATGTGTACACATGACAGATTTGTCAATCTTCTCTTGCCCTGATTAGGTGACATTAGCATGTGATTTTTGTTAACTAGAAAAAATGACAGCATAGTATTTCATAATGTCTCAAAACTAAAACATGATATCACTCTTTATAGGTTCCTCCAGTCTCTCTATGTAACCACAAAAAAGAAAAAAGAAAAAAAAAATCCCAGTGGCTATATCTTGAGGCATCAAACCATCTCACGGGCTTTTTAATACTCAGAAAATTTCAATATCATTATCATAACTACAGGCAGTAATATCCTCAGCAATAATTGAAGAGCCATGATGATTCTAGTCCCTGGGTATTACACCAATCAGCTCTCCTACTTTCTTTCTCTGGGACTCTATTGCTCAGAGACAAAATGACAATTATTTAATGTCAGAACTCTTGTAATTTCAACAGGAAGAACCCAAAACCAAAAGAGATAGTTTGTCAATGATCATCAAAAACTCAATGTCATTCTCAGGGATTTATAAAGCTCAAGACATGGCAGGTGAAAAAGAGAGGCTAAAAGAGAAGAGATCCAGGGCATTACTAAGAGCAGAGGAAGAGTCAAGGCAATCAAGAGGGCAGGAGGGAGGCGCAAATTGTGCTGGAAAGATTCAACTTCTAAACTTTTTAAATCCTAATTATTCCAAAATTTTAATTTCAGTCTTTTTAAAAAAATTGAGAAACTGGTCACACTGATTCATTACACTGTCTCATATTGACAAGGGATAACCACAAGAATGTGCCTCTCTGACCTCCTATTGGGAGGCCCCAGGTGCTGCCCGTGAAAATGCTGCCTCCTCTGTACAGAGACTGCGATTCCCATGGCTGCTCCCAGCCAAAGGCTGAGCAAGGCAGGGAGACTTAGGCAGGCCTGTTCCTGGGAGACACAGACTCCTCGGATGAGCAACATTGGCTCCAGGAGTCCAGACAGCCGTGACAAACTTTCTTAGAACTGCATGGTTGTCCAAGACACTTCCACTAACTTCTCTTTCCACTCTCTCTCCTTCATTCAAGGTCAGACCTGGATCCTGATCTGATGGCTCCCCCAGCCTCTCTCAGAGCACTTCCCTCGAAAAGTTTCTCACACATTTAATTCCATCTTGGCATCTGCTTCTTTGAGAATCCAGATTTACTCATTTGTCCCCAAAGCATATTCTGTATTCCCAATGAAGATTTTAGGATAAAGAATTAACATTCATTGCATATCCACTATATGCCAGGTACTTTAAAAATATTATCTATGTAATTCCCACATCAACTCTATTAGAAAGTATTATCCTACATTTAATAGTTGAAAAAATTATACTCAAAGAGCTTAGGAATTAGATTGAACCACAAAAAACTGACATTTTTATAAGTCAAAAAAGGTCAGATGTATGCAGTTTCATGTGGTTTAATCTATATAATTTGCCAAGGTCACGCAGCAACTAAGTGAACAAACTAAAACTTGAATCATTTCCTTCTGCTTTCAAAACTCATGTTCTTTTTACTATACCACAATGTTTTAGAGTATTTGGTGAAGAGAGAATATATGTGTGTTTCTCACCCATGAGCTTATTCAATGTCACATTTGAAAAAATATATGTTGAACGTATTTCAAAACATCAAATATGCTAGGGACAGAATTATAATTTTCATTGCCTAGGCCGATGTCTGAAAGGGTCTTCCCAACGTCTTCATTTAGAATTCTTAAGGTTTCATGCCTTAGGTTTAAGTCTGTTATCCACCTTGAGTTGATTTTTGTGAGAGGTGAGAGGTGGGGGTCTAGTTTCAATCTTCTGCA
>CAUYSK010024864.1:0-25000 GCA_963575035.1 Avahi laniger | reverse complement strand
CCCTCTCTTGGGAAGGATTATCACCAATCCTGACAGAAAGTTAGGGCACTGAAAGGGGCTGGGGAGGAGGGCAAGAGGGCCACGGATTGCACTCAAAACCCAGACATGCTGTTTGACTAGCTTCAGCTCTTTCTGGCTCTGTGGAGATGACATCATCACTGATCAGGTAGGGGGTGTATGTACATAGAGCATAGTATGTCATCTGTCCTTAACACAGTGGCATGAAGTTGGGGATAGGGCCCAGCATGTCCTCCCCCTTGCTTTTCATTAGCAGGCATAAGTCTTCTCCCTGAATTCTCTGGACCTCTGGCACTCCTCACCTCTCCACCCCCGACCAAAATACATACTCCTTCCTTGGCTGCAAATACTCCCTGTCCATCGTCACCTCACAATGAACACACTGGTTTTCCAGGAATCACATACAGGGCTAAGAATAGGTCTATTCCCTTGTCCTTCCCTTCAGGGAGATCTAACCTATCCGGGCGCTGAACTAGGGGGCAATTGTTTACAGCAATCCCTGCAAGGGTTCCAGGTGTTCCCAACAGCCAGCCCATAAAGGCACAATGGAGATTCTCTGGGGCTGAGCCCAGTGATATGCAGCACTCCTGGGGAGAAGAGCCCCTCTCTTTCTTCCAGAGCTATTGCTTGAGGAGGATGAAGCCTTAGAAGATTATTAAACAACTCCTGGACTCCAAGGTTTTGGCTTACTAAATTGAGAAAATAGCATAAAAGAAGGTAATGATGTATACAATTCACAAATTTACAACTTACAAGTGGTTTATTTCTGGGTCTAATATACAAAAATATATTGGACTTCCTGCCTTACCTGTAGCAAAGGTTGAATGCATGATGCCTTTTGGGCACCCACCCCCGTACCTCTGGCCTCAACCCTTGATTGGACTTCAAAGCCCTAGGGATGAAGCCAAGAGGAGGTGCTCTCTGACCCTTTGGCTTAAATCCCTTTCAACAGCTAGCTGTCCAGCAGCTCAGAGGTTGGGCATCAGAGACCTCCCTGTTCCAATCTCTAATCTACATTTGGCTAGAGGGTTCCAGATGACAGAATTGTGGGGCTGGGCTAGGGCTAGGGCCTTTAGGTCTCTAAAACAGAAGAGGGATGTGTGCTAGAGATTGATCTGGGAAGAGAAGTTTGGCAATTTGAGTAGAGAGCTGGGTGCCTGGGGGCAGAAAAGCTGCCCTAGAGCTCCAAGTTTTTACCTCTGGAGTAAAAGCCTCCCTTCAGGCCACACCCTTCCACCCAGGCTGCTATGGCTGGCCACACCCCCACAGCTGGCTGGGAAGAGATCTCAACCCTACCCCCCTCCATAAGCCGATTGCTTACAGATGTTCTAGGAAAGGGGGGGGGATGTTAAGAGGAGGAAGGGCAGGATAGGTGGTGTAGGGAAGGAAAACGGAAAGAAGAGGGGGAAATTCCTGGAAGGGAGAGGGGAAGTTATGATCAGATGGGGAAGACTGTCAAGATGGGGAAGAAGTCAGAGAGAAAGAAACAGTTGGAGAGAGAAAGAGAGAAAATGAAAGAGGGTCTCATTTATCCCTGCAGTTCACCCTACTCACTGCAGACAAACTAATCTTCCTAAATCAAGGCTCTTGATGAAGTTACTTCTCAGCTCGAAACCTTCCATGTCTCCAGACTTTTAACCAAAAAAGATCTCAGTCTGCTCTAAAGTGCCCAGAACTGTGCAAGGGACAGAGTAAGTGCCATTGATCTAGTTCAGTATACAGTTTTTGAGTACTTACTATGTACAAAGCTCTGGGGGCTATGGTGGGGGGAATAAAGAAAGAGAAGGAGGGGGAATTGGGCTAGGCTGGAGACATGAATAAGAGCAAAGAGGTACACAGAGAGAGGGCTCAGAGAGAGAAACAAGGCAGAGTGACTACGCATAGGTGAAAAAGAAAAGGGTGGAGGAACCAAGAAGGAGAATCCTGGACGGGTGGTGGAAAGAGAAAGGCTAGGGGAAGCAGAGACTAGGGAGCAGGATAGAGGGAGAGGAATGTGGGGAGAGGGAGGGCAGGGGTGCAGAGTTGTGGAGAGTGGGAGACAGACTTTGGAAGACTGGATGGAGGGACTAATCCTTTCCTCCTGCTGGACAGGAAGCGGGCCACCTGCTCTGCTCCTTTCGCTGCCACTCCCTAGCTTCTCATTTAGGACCCAGTTTTCTATGTCCTTTGTTATATTTGGTTCTTTCTTGGGTTCCCTGCTTTCCCCATCCCACCTCTTGGGCACAGATATCTGAAGTCAACTTCCTCCCCTCTTGTCACGCTGCAGTCTCGTCTCCTGTGTCTCTTCCGGCCCCATTCTCTGGGTTTATTTCCCTGAGGTGGGTGGGCAGGGATGAAGCAGACCGAGGTGCCTCCAGCTCTGGTCTGCCCTTCACTCAGTGTCCCCCTCCCCCTCCCCCCAGTCCAAGACTGAGATGTTTGCGTCACAGGTCCCTTTGGCTCCTTTCCTGCTCCTGAATCCCTGGGGTGGTATTTGGGGTGGGAGGAGGGGTAAGGTCCGAGGTGGAAATTCTAACGCTCAGTCCAGGCCCCCAGCCCCACTCAGACTGGCTGAGCTCATCTCTCCAAGCAACCACAGCTGGACATTTTCCATGTGATCACCTCAGGGAGGGGGGGCTGGGTTCCAGAAGCCCAGACAGAGCTGACTGAGTTTCACAAGCATGCTTAGGAATGGAGCACCCTCAGGTGCTTCTTTTCCACCTTCTGGTGTGTTCTGCGTGGGAAAGCCCTGGGGGAGGAGCAAGAAGAGGAGAAACAGGCCTGGAGAAGAGGTGAAGCTGGAATAGACTTTGGGCGTGAGTTGCCCAGGTTTCTTCAACTCTTTACGTGAATGTTCACCATTTGTGCAGGCCAGGCTGGGAAAAGATCCTGTGTGATGGGAACGTGTGTATGAGGTGAAAACCTCTTTGTGTGTTTGTGTGTGTCGGGGGGGTCTGAACACCTGAACGTGCTTGTGTTGGTGTCTGTGTCCTGAGCAGTCAACAGGCCAAAGTTTGGGTGCATGTGTGTGAGGATGTGATCACCCCTGCTCTCTTCCCAGTGCAGTAGGAGGTAAGAGAGCAGTTTCGGGAAGAGGGCGCCTGTTCTTACAACTCCTCCATTTCTCCCCACCACCCACCACTTCCCTAACCCATGGCTTTCTTTTTCAACTGCAGGTAACTGGTGGGCCAGAGAAAGCAAGTCCTGAAACAGGGACAGGAATGGGTCACTTTAGTGGATGCAGGGGCTGCTGTGAGAGTAGCCCTGGGTCCCTGCCATAAAGGCCGCTGAGCTGGAAACCTTAGAGGGTGTCTAGCGTGGGTCTCTGCACGCCTTTCCTCGCTCTCCCCCAGGCCCTGAGATGTCTGGACAAGCTGGAGGAGGTTGGTGGGGAGGCAGGGAAGGGGATGGGCAGGAAGCACTTGGCTGTTTGTTCTCTCTCTTTCCTGACTCCTTTGTGGCAGCAGACTGGCTTCCTTCCTCCCCTCAGCACCTTGGCTCCCAGTTCATTTCCGCTCTTATGCCCTCAGTCTAGCTCTCAGCTTTGCACAGTGGAGCTTTTCCAAGCTGGTCTTCCCAGCATCAGGACTCCTGGATGAGTGGGGTAGGGGCTGAGGAATGTGAATGATATGCCAGTGTGCCCTTTCCTCAACCCATTCAAAGTCAGAAGCCCAGGCGAGAATGAATTGGGGGAGGAGCTCTTTTGCCAGGGGATGGGAAGCAGGGACCCAGGTGTTTGGTTACCTGGGGCCTGTCTCTCCTTTAGCCTGAGACACGGAGAGAGCAGGCCTGGGACGACACCCCACCCCCACCTCAGCCAAGCTTCCTTTTCTGTGTCCCTACTTGGCTGTCCTTGCCTCAGTCTGCCCCTGCCCCACCTCCCACCTCCATCCACTGCCCTACAAGTCAAGGAATGTAAGTTTCCTCTCTCACTCTCTCATTGATTAGTCATGGGCACCCCGATCCCCACGGGAACCGTTACTCACCCTTGGGCCCCCCTCACCGGCAGTCTCCCCAGAACTGGCTGAATTCCTGTAGGAGGAGCTCACAGCCAGCCCTTGGACATGGGGGCAGGGAGGTAGTGGGGGTTGTGGGTGGTGGGCAGTGTCTTAGAGACAGCCACTTTTGGAACAGTGGTTTGCTCTTATTATGGCCCAGAAGCAGGGGTCTCTCTGCCCCCACCCCCCCAGCACACACATATGCACACAGGGAGGTTGTACTTCTGGTTCCAGCCACTTTAATCTGCATGGAGGTTTAGTCGAAGGGGTGAGGTTGGGGTAGGGAAAGTGTGCTGTGACTGTCTGGAGAAGGATCCAAAGCAACTGAGCAACTAGTCCCTTCACCAGTGCTGTCCTTGGGGCCAGGACTAGGGCTTGGGGCCCACTCTTTGTACTTGGCTGAGTGCCCAGGCCTGGCCTCTGTCTCTCAGAATCAGACAGGGGCCTTTCCCAATAAGGAGCCTCTTAACTCTGGGTCCACTCCCCTGCGGTCCCCACCCCCTCTACCCTCTAACAGCTCCTCTGCCCTAAAATGGCCACGTTTTCCCTTCCCTTCCTCCATCCCTTCCCTATACCCAGGATTGGGCCCCAAGGGTAGAGATGGGGGTCGAGTAGGGGCAAGACTGCCAGGGGCCAGATGGGCAGGTTTGGAGAAGGGTAATGAGATCCCAGGAAGCGAGGGGAATAGCCCAGGTACGTATGGGGGTAGGGAGGGAGGCAGAGCTTCCTGGAGTTATTGTCTCTCCTATAATAATAATCGCTTATGTTTTATGGCACCTGCTATGTATTCTAAGAGCTTTACATGTATTAACTTACTTAACTGGCACTACCCCTCTGTGAGGAAGGTATTATTGACCTATCCCATAAAATGAGGAAACTGAGGCACACAGTGGTAAATTAACTCACCCAAGGCAAGTGGAAGAGTTGGAATTCAAACCCAAGCTATCTGGCTTCACTGTAGGATAGACCAACACACTGGGTTTGTGTTTGGAAAGCTTGTGCCTCCCTAGCAGAGACATGAGGAATGCCCTTATGGGGATTATGGGCTGGTGATGCTCACAGAAGCTGCCAGCCAAGTGTGCACCACTATGGACCCTTGGGTATTTGGATTCAGACTAAACACTCCCAAAGAGAGCCACTGATCCATTCTTTTTATTTATTTTTTTAACAAATTCATTTTTTCTTAAAAAAACAAATCTATTGTTAAGTGGCATGCAAATGATATGCAGGTTAGCACAGAAGCCAAACAAGTGTGAGTGGAGGGAGTTGGGGACTGAGAAGGGAGGAAAGCATGAAGGGGAAGAAATAAGAGTTAGGGAAGACCTGGGAGAATGAGGAAGAAACCAACAAGGCTGTGTGTGGAGGGACTTCCTTGAGCTCTTCTTCTCCAGCCTTTGCTTATGTTCTAAGCAGTTAAAAATAGTGATTTATTATTCTACCTCTGAAAGGGAGAAAGGAAGAAGGGGATGAGAATTCTTTTATCCCTGAAAGCAGACAGGGACCCTCTGGGCTGGATCCAGGTATTGACTTGGAAATTCCAGCTTAAGCAAGACTCTGCCCTTCTTTGCCTCTCAATTTTGTCTTTCCTAAACCAAAGGAATTGGGCTAGACGATCCCTGAGGTTCCATCTTCCTCCAACACATTCATATTCTCATATAGGAACTCAGGGGAAAACCAGGGTGGGGGCTGGAACCCTAGTGTGGGGGCCTGGGATAAACAAATAATTGGTAACCAGGATGAGCTCAGGGCTCTGGGGGAAAGGCTTTGCAGGGGGTAATGGGAGGGAAGCCAGGCCAGGGCAGGCCATGCCCCAGAAAAGTGAATGGAAAATGGACTCATTCATTCATTCATCTGTGTACCTTCAGAAACTAAAACCTAGGAATCTGAGCTTCCCATCTAAAGAAGCTCTCATGAGGGCATGAACTCTAGATGTCTAGGAAGGGCAAACTCCCAGGTCCCTCCCTAATTTTTGAGTTATTATAGGAAAAAATAGCTAATAGTTATCAAGTACCAGGTATAGATCTAAGTATTTTACATATATTACCTCATTTAATCTCAAAATAATCCTCTGAGGCAGCATTTTATATCCTTCAAATCGATTTCCTTATTTAATCTTCCCAACAACCCTCTAAAGTTAACAAGGGCTTTTTACTGATGAGGAATTTTTAAAGCAGGAAAAGATGAAATTAGATTTTTAGTAAGACTTTCAAACTGGTAAAGGTGGGAGGCCATGGGAGGAGTTAGGGGATTCTCACTTCCTAGTAAGATCTTGTCTGGCTCTGGGCTTCCAGATTGGGGGGGTGGGGTGTGCTTTCCAGCCCTTGACAAATGGTGAAGATGTACACCAACATCACATGATCAAGAGCAAGAAAATGGCACCCTGGTATCTTGGAGAATGTTTCTGAGAAGTCTTGAGATAGAAATAATTACAGGTTTGAGTATTACCTTAAATTTGCATAGAGACCTTCAGAGGCCAGAGGCAGAATTTTGAGTGAGCTAGCTCTTCTTTGTTTCCACTAACTACTGGTCCAACAGCAGGAGAGAAGGAAATTAGATATGTAGAGGGACTTCCCTATTGTTTGAGGTCGAGAGGAAAATCTTGCCTCCTGTAGGTGATTGTAAAGTCAATGAATTCTACCTTCACGTCATCAGCAGGAGGTAGAGGTGTGAGTTGCAGTGTTAGTGCGGAGGGGGATGGTGGTGAGGGTGTGATTGCCCGGAAGACCTCTGACCAGTTGGAAGAGCCTGAGATCTCTGAGGCGCAGGAGGAAATTTGCCAAAAGTGTACTTCGGGGGAGGGTCCATGTGTTTGGGCTCCAGCCTGGGGTGAGGTCAGAGACATAAATCACACCTCCAAACTGCCCGCTTCCGCTTTGAGTTCGGTTCCCAGCCAAAAGCCCCAGCCAGCCTGCCAGAGGCCTGAGTGTGTGCCTGGGGGAGGGGCCGATGAGCTGGAAGCGGGTGATTGGGAATGGGAGTCAGCTGGGAGTGGGAATCTGGTCTCATCAGGGTCATGAAATGGGCTCAGGGTCAGGGCTGGTAGGGCAGGGAGTCCGGGGGTCTCAACAGAACTGGGCTGTAGGTTTCTCATCCCACTCAGGACACACCCACAGCCACACCCTGTTTGCTGAATTCTCTCCCACACATAAAACCAGAGTTACGGACACCTACAAAGTCACACTCCCATCCCTCCTCCATCTAGCTGTTGCTCACTTCTGCCAGAAAACCCCAGATCTTCTGGGTAAGCAGAACTGGAAGTGAGTGGGTGTTGAGACAGATAAGAGGATCCTGGATTTTCATTAAGATCTGGAAACATCCTCCTCTAGTAATCTTTTTTTTTTTTTAATAGCTGTAATCCAGTATGACCCTAGTAAACTTAAAGGCCTACTCTATGTCATCTTTTTGTCCTTTCCCCCTGGGGACAGGACAGGATGTTTTTCCTTCTCATTTTAGGAGAACCTCAGTGGTCCGTTGTTCTCTCGGTGGGTGGCACTGCCCTAACCACAGTGATGGCAGAGCAGGAGGCATGAGACTGAGTGTGCATGTTGGGCTGGGTAGGTGTTTAAGGGCAGGAAATCCAGAAAGCAACAATGGCCTCTTCCGCTGGCTTGGGTCCAGGCTGCAGGATCATGCCTGACCCTAACAGCACCTCCTATTGTTCCCTTTGGTTAATTTCCCACTCAACTGCTCATTTGGGGAGAGAGACAAGAGAGGCAGGATTCCCTGGAGGAAAGGTATCCCTTTCATCAGCCATTTTCCAGGTGATTATTCTGCACTGACCACAGGGATCTGGGGGCATAAGTAACCTCAGCAAGCCTGGGGCCACCCCACCCATGCCTAATGTCCTCTTCCATGTAGAGTTTGTCATGGCCCCCTACATGGTATAGCTGTAAGCACTTTGACATTTTAAAGGAATAATGATGCTTTTATTTTGGGCTAAGTTTGCCCCATTCTGTTCTCTGAATTGTCTGCTTGCATCCCATTAGACTGGAAGCTTTAACGGAGCAAGAATTGTGTCTGTGGTTGGTACAGCCCCAGACCAGAATTAGGAAAATAATATATGCCTTTTTATATTTGAGGTGACAGTATGATTATATTGGAGAAGGGAGATCTTGGGAATGCTGGAATATATTTCTTCCTAGAAAAGAGGGGATAGGATCACAGCTACTAGAGCCACTTAAATGAGGGCAACCTGACACTGAGGTCTCCCCACCTCTCTCCCCTCCAGGCACCCTGTACCTTTGAGAAGCAGAAAGGTTCTTTTCAATATACCCTCTGCTTTGGTCGTTTGGGCCTCATGTCTCAGTATTGTTTCACTAATGTGCCCAGTTTATTTTTATTTCAGTGTCTAGAATGCATTGTCCTCTGTATTGTTCATCAGGGCTCATCCAAGCCCTGCATAAGCTTCCCCAGCTCATTCTAACTCTCAGCAATGTCCTACTCTTCTGAAGTCCTACATTCATAGTCTGGACTACACAGTCCAGCACTTAGTTATTCAAGGTATTTATAATTTAGAAATTAAATACACATGGATGTACATATGATATAAACTATAAAGATTTTATAAAAGCATATTACATAGCATTTTTAATGCTAATGTTTGTTTTTTGTTAATGTGCTTTTATTTTGCACAGGAAAGGTATCTGTTATACTGGAATGACTTGAGTCTGAATGCTGACTCCCTTACTTAATAGATATGTGACCTTGGCAAGTTCCTTAATCTCCCTGAGTTTCAGTATCTTCATCTGTAAATGGAGATAATATCTTTCTCCTAGATTTGCTGGGAGAATTAAACTAATATATGTACAATATACTATATGTATATTACGGTGGGTAGTTGCAAATATTAAAGCCTCATTGTGTCTGATGAATCTGAAATCTATTTGAAGTCTGATGTGCTCTCTGAATATAATGTATTTTATAGGTCAATTCTCAGCACAAACATTACTTCTTTCAGGAAGCCTTCCTTAATCCCCCACCCAGTACCCTAGATTTCACGAATCATAGCATGCATCTCACTTTATTGTATCTTCCTGTTTAATTGTCTCTCCTACTAGACTAAGTTCTGTGAGGTAAGCAACTATATCTTGAGGTCAGAGGTACATCTCCAGTGATAAAAGCCTGTCTCCAAGGAAAGGCAGGGGAGCCAACTCGTGGACTTTAACATCCTACCTCCGCTTCTGTTATCAGCCTGCCACTGAGAAGACAAAAAGGAGTGGATGAAGCAATTTCTCAGTTGGATCCTGCTAATTTACAACTTCTCCCTTTTAAAAAATCTAAATAGCTGGTTTTTGAGGCCACCACATTCTTCCTTTTTCCACCTCCATGCTGGCCCTTTTTCTACCCAGGAAAAAGTAAATAAACTTCTCTCTATCCTAATCTTTGTCTGGAGAAATCTTTCTCAAACCTCGTGTACACTAGCTCATACCCTAAACAGTAAGGATCTTGTTTATGCCTGTTTTTCCATTGCCTAGATCAGTAAATATTTGAATAAATGGAGCTTTTCTTTAAAAATAGTGGTAAACATAACACATTACAAAACTAATTTCTGAACTGTATGACAAATAATTTTTTTCTTACAAGGTAGTCATCTAGCAAGATAGCACTTCTTGCTATCATGCTTTTAATATGCATCTAATTCTTGAAATGGATCTGGAGATGGGGTCCAATTACTTGTTAACCTTGGTCACTTGACTTGTTCCCACAGAACTAGATTTTATAAGTGTGGCAGAGACCACTATCTTCCATCATCCAGTCTCCTCTTCTTTTTTTTAGTAATATGACACCACTACCCTGCCACCCCCACACTGAGTTTTATAGGGTACATAGCTGCCAGCTAGATTCTACACTGCCTAGCCTTCTTGCAGTAGGCGGTAGCCCCATAACTAAGTTCTGGTCAATAGAATGTGAGTGAAGCAATATGTGTAATTTCTGGGTCATGTCCTTAAAAAGGAAAGCTGGCTGCTCTATTACTCTTTATTCCTTCTGCTTGCTGGGACATGGTGACACATTAAGCAGCCACCTTGCACCCAGAGATGTGAGCTTTTTCTGCCAGTCAAGGACTGATGTACCCCACATGCCCCTGGACTATTACTTCATTTGGAGTAAGAGGCTCACTTCATTTGTGGGTCTCTTTGTTATAGCAGCATGGCTTATACTCTTTAAATAAAGATTAAGGTCACCAGGCAATTTATGAAATCCCTTAGCTTACTCTGAAGAATGTTTTTAAGGTGTTTAAAAGAAAAACCAAGTCTCAATGAAAATAGTCTGCTGAATTCTAGTTTATTTAATGGCATTTTGGGAAAACTATGAAATTTGCGCTATCATGAGCATATTCAAATTTCTTGTAGGTTTATACACTAGCTCTCCTATTAAGCATTATTTTCAATGATAGCTTTGAAATTCCAGATGGATTATGTGGTAGGCAGCCTCCAAGATGGTCTCAATGACCTTCATCTCTTGGTATTCATGTCCATTCTGTGTTCCCTTCCTACACTGAATAATGGCTGGCTCAAGTGACCAACACAATACAGTGGAGTGACATCTGTAACTTCTAAAGCTAAGTCATGGAAGACATCACAGTTTCCACCATGGTCTCTCTTTCTCTCGGATCACTTGCTCTGAGGGAAGTCAGCCACAAAGCAGCTTACTCAAGCAGCTATATGGAGAGGCCAATATAAAGAGGAACTGAAGCCTTACACCAAATCCAGCACCAACTTGCCAGCCATGTGAGTGAGCCATCTTGCAGCACAGGATGGCCAACCCCAGTCAAGCTTTCAGATAACTGCAGCCCTAGCTGACATCTTGACTGCAACCTCATGAGAGACATTGAACCAAAACTGTCTAAATTGTTCTTAAATTCCTGACCCACAGAAACTGAGAGAGAGAGATTAAATGTTTATTGTTGTTTCAAGTAACTATATTTTGGGAGTAACTTGTTATCAATAGATGACTAATACAGACTATAAATTTCTTGAAAGTATGATTCATGTCTTATACTTATTTTACCTCAAGTTATTGCATCAACTACCCTGCTGTTCCCAACCTGGGTGACTAGAGCATACTAAGACAACTGGTGGAAGACGAGAGGTAAAATGACATTCTCTCTGAAATTCAGCATAATGTAACTGAATGAGAGAAAATGAGATATTAATCAGTCTAACCATCAGTCTTAACCATTTTTCTTCCCTGAGGGCATTTAAGATTTCCCAGGGTAGAGTGAGGACAAGGGTTAGAACTCAGGTCTCAGATGAATGTTGTTATTTGTCATACTGGAATATCCCCAAATGTCTCTATTCTCAATACTTAGGTGGAAGATATTCTTAAGCCTGGGTATATAGGAAAGTTCTGGTAAATAGGACGTTTCCAATATCTTATAGAAATTCTCCTGGACAAAGGAAGTGAATCAATGCCAGGGAGGGGAAAGTAAAAGGATGCCTCTCTTCACAGGATAAATTCAGGCACAGGTCCTCTCCCAGGGACCAGGTGAACACTGCAAAGGTATCCAGAACTAACAGATTCAGCCCACTGTGAATATAAAGGGGCGGGAAGAGACTTGAGTGAGTACGGACAGCTCTGGGGGCAATGGAGCAGAGAACAGAGACAGATCTGCATTAGACCCAAACTCCATATATGTTATTATAACATATAATAACAAGTGATAAACATCACTTTCTTTTTTAAACAGTAGCTCGAGCCTCCAGTGTCCTCAGTATACAGAAGACTAGGAGATCTGGATTTCTGATCTTCAAATCCCTGTAGTGGGTGCCTAGTGATGGGAAATAGATGGTGGGGGAAGGACATTGGGAACTCAGAACTTTCACTTCCCATACTCCTATAGTACATGGTTCCTTTAGTTGAGACATAGTTTACGCCTGGGGTCACATGCGGTTCTATGGGTGCTAGACTGGTCACCCTCAACAAGGGAAAGTCAATCACTTCTCAGAACTGAACAGCAGATATTGGAGGAGGGAGATATTTTAGATATCAGCTAGCCCAGTGTCCTCATTTTACAGGTGAGTGAGGCCCAGAGAAAGGAAATGACTTGCCCAAGGTCACACAGCTAATGAGGGATAGAATTCATGTGTCCTTATTCTAAGTTAGCTCTTTCCACCGTACCACATTTGCCTTCACTCTACTTCCATCACATATTCCATTTTATCCTACTGACTCCCAGTCTCCGGTTCTGAAGGTCCATTTCCAGACTTTTCTTTTCCATAGATAGGACTGGAAAAGAGACTTTGCTACTATTTTTAGGTAAAGTAGAGCAGTGCCCCCTTTCCCCCTTTCCCCTATTGCTTTCAATGAGGAACTGGGTCTATTTCTCCACAGGCAGGAGGGCTCTCAAGTTCTGAGCTCCATTCAGTTTATGGCAGGGAAGCTGATGGGCACAATGCTGTGGGATGCCCTGTACCTTGGCTAGACTGATGGTACCCAACTGGTGGTCACAGCCTAGTGCCCACTGGCAGGCAGGCTGTCCACGCATGCACTAACTTGATGTCTGTTGCCCATGGATGCCAGGAGGCTGCTTGGATATCATCTTGTCTGGTCTGCTGTTTCTGATTTGTCTCACTTTTAGATTTGTATATGTGTGGGAGTTTTAGGAGGGTGGTCCCGCCATGGATTTAAGATACTGGCATTTCCAGGTTGGCAGGAAGGAAGATACATTGCCAACCTATTATCTGTGCTGAATGGAACAGGACCTGGACTTCGGGAAAGTCCTTTGAATGTCTCTGTGATCTCTCTCTTCCTAACCTTTCCTCACCATAGAGTTCTTGATGTCACCCTTCCCTAGTCTAATACCAGAAACTGACAGGTCACACATGGTATGTACCTTAGCCTCAGGCCACAGTTTCTGAGAGGGAAGAAAGAAAAATGAGGCATGTGTGGGTTAAGATGAGTGGACTGAGGAGCAAAAAAGGCATCCTGCTTATTCTCTCCCATAGATTTCAGAAGACTCTAAGCTACTTATTGCCCTAAAATTTCCACTACAGTCCCAGGCTACCTTAGACTGTATCTCCACCTGCTGGACACCAAGGAGATTGACAACTCTGTCTCTGCTTCTTTACAACTAGCACAGAGATTCGAACCACCAATACTCCACCTTTACCCCAAGGTAAAATCCTTCCTTTTCAGAATCTGTTGAGGCTATAGGAGCACACTGCCATTGCAGGGAGATCTGTATACAAATTCCCCTATATACTGTCCTTTCCCTATCAAAAAAAATCTCTCAGAGGCTGGATAAAGAACCTTACTTCCTTGCTTCAGTTGCCCTGGGTGTAGGGTGGCTAGATTCTATTCCCCTTCTATGCTGATAGACAGGGAGCAACAGGTAGGTGGGATTAGATCATAGTGTCCCCGTTAGACTCAGGGCAGAAAGAAAGAAATCCTAGATAAAGAATTGCCTTTCACTTGTCTCTTGGTGCATGATACCTGATTCAGGTATGAGAGATACTGGGGGTATCCTCTACTGTTCTTTTTTTTTTGAGACAGAGTCTCACTCTTTTGCCCAGGCTAGAGTGAGTGCCATGGCATCAGCCTAGCTCACAGCAACCTCACACTCCTGGGCTCAAGCAATCCTTCTGCCTCAGCCTCCCGAGAAGCTGGGACTATAGGCATATGCCACCATCCCGGCTAATTTTTTCTCTATATTTTCAGTTGTCCGATTAATTTCTTTGTATTTTTAGTAGAGACGGGGTGTCGCTCTTGCTCAGGCTGGTTTCGAACTCCTGAGCTCAAACAATCCGCCCGCCTCGGCCTCCCAGAGTGCTAGGATTACAGGCGTGAACGACCGCGCCCGGCCATTTATACTTATTATTAGTTGACTACTTCCTCACTGACAAATTGTTCCCAAACTACCTGTTCATGAATCCTAGATGTATAACTGCCCAGGTATGGCACTACAAATTGAAAGAACTCATGTCTGATGATACATAATTGAGTCTTTATTTAACACTTCAAGACAACACAGCAATACCTTGTTTTATTGCACATCCCAGATACTGTGTTTTTTTCAAGTTGAAGGTTTGTGGCAACCCCCACGTCAAGCAAGTCGATCAGCCCCATTTTTCCAACAGCCATGTGCTCACTTCATGTTTCTGTGTCATGTAATTTAGTAATTCTTGCTAAGAATTTCAAACTTTCTCATTATTATATCTGTTATCAGTGATCTCTGATGTTACTATTGTAATTGTTTTGGCACACAAAGAACTGCACCCATATAAGATGGCAACCTTAACCAATAAATGTGTGTTCTGATTCCTCCACCAACCAGCAGTTACCCTATCTCTCTCCCTCTCCTCGGGCCTCCCTATTCCCTAAGACACAACAATATTGAAATTAGTTCAATTAATAACCCTAAAATACCCTGTAAGTGTTCAAGTGCAAGGAAGAGCCACACATCACTCACTTTAAATTAAAAGCTAGAAATGATTAAGCTTAATGAAGAATCCATGTTGAAATCCAAGACAGGCTAAAAGCTAGGGCTCTTGCATCAGTTAGCCAAGGTATGAATGCAAAAGAAAAGTTCTTGAAGGAATTTAAAAGTGCTACTCCAGTGAACACACGAATGATAAGTGCAACAGCCTTATTGGTGATACGGAGAGGCTTAGTGGTCTGAATAGATGAAACCAGCCACAGCATTCCCTTAAGCCGAAGCCTAATCCAGAGCAAGGCCCTAACTCTCTCTGATTCAATGAAGACTGAGATAGGTGAGGAACCTACAGATGAAAAGTGGGAAGCTAGCAAAGGTCAGTTCATGAGTTTTAAGGAAAGAATCTATTTCATAATATAAAAGTGCAAGATAAAAGAGCAAGTAAGTGCTGATTGAGAAGCTGCAGCAAGTTATCCAGAAGACCGCTGATAAAGTAAGATTGTTGATGAAGGTGGCTACATTAAACAACAGGTTTCAATGTAGACACAACAGCCTGATATTAGAAGATGCCATCTAGGACTTTCACAGCTAGAGAGAAGTAAATGTCTGGCTTCAAAGCTTCAAAGGCCAGGCCGACTCTCTTGTTAGGATTTAATGCAGCTGGTGACTTTAGGTTGAAGGCAACACTCATTTACCATTCCCCAAATCCTAAACCCTTAGAAATTACACTAAATCTACTCTGCTGTGCTCCATAAACAAAGCCTGCATGGCAGCACATCCATTTACAGCACACTTTACTGAATATTTTAAGTCCACTGCTGTAACCTACTGCTCAGAAGATTCCTTTCAAAATCTTACTGCTAATTGACAATGCGCCTGATCACCCAAGAGCTCTAGTGGAGATGTACAAGGAGATTAATGTTGTTTTCATGCCTGCTAACACAACCACCATTCTGCAACCCATGGATCAAGGAGTAAGTCCAACTTTCAAGTCATATTATTTAAGAAATATATTTCATAAGGCTATAGCTTCCATAGTGATTCCTCTGATGCGTCTGAGCAAAGTAAATGGAAAAGCTTCTGGAAAGGATTCACCATTCTAGAGGCCGTTAAGAATATTCATGATTCATGGAAGGAAGTCATACTAGCAACATTAACAGGAGTTTGGAAGAAGACTCCAATCCTCATGGATAACTTTGAGGGGTTCAAGACTTCAGCGGAGGAAGGAACTGCAGATGTGGTAGAAATAGCAAAAGAACTAGAAGTGGAGCCTGAAGATGTAACTGAATTGCTGCAATCTCATCATCAAATTTAAATGGATGAGGAGTTGCTTCCTATGGAAGAGCAAAGAATGGTTTCCTGAGATGCAATCTATTCCTGGTGAAGATGCTGCGAACATTGTTGAAATGACAACAAAGGATTTAAAATATTCCATAAACGTAGTTGATAAAACAGAGCAGGTTTTGAGAAGATTGACTCCAATTTCAAAAGAAGTTCTACTGTGAGTAAAATGCTATCAAATAGCATCACGTGCTACAGAGAAATCTTTCATTGGTGCGGCAAATATCATCGTTGTCTTATTTTCAGAAATTGCCACCGCCACCCCAGCCTTTGGTAACCACTATCCTGATCAGTCAGCAGCCATCAACATTGAGGCAAGACACCAACAGAAAAGATTAGGACTCGCTGAAGGCTCAGATGATCATTAGCATTTTTTAGCAATAAAGTATTTTTAAATTAAGATATGTGCATTTGGTTTTGGTATAATGCTATTGCACACTTAATAGATTACAGTATGGTATAAATTTATATATGCACTGAGAAACCAAAAAATTGATGGAACTCACTTTATTGCAATATTTGTTTTATTGCAGTGGTCTGGAACCAAACCCACAGTATATCCAAGGTATGTCTGTGTTCACCGTAAAAGACATTTTCCTAAATGGAAGCAAAAGCTGATTACAGAAACCCCAGTTGGAGATTAAATGAGTAGCTCCTTTTTCTTTGCAGGTTTCAGTCTTCTAAAGCTTGCTTTGTGCATTAAAACTCCCTTTTCATGTTACTCCAGACAACCCCTCAAATAATGGTAGTTAAACCTTTATTCAGTGTACAATGTTTGGTGGGTATGGCTTTATAGACTGCATGTCACTCCTCATGAATCTGAGGTCCCAGACTAGGAATTAGTGCTCTAAAGCGTTGAAAGTCCTTCATCTCCTGCCCCAAGCTACTGACTACTCTCATTCAAATTGCCTGCAGCAACTATTATAGTCAACATCTTTAGCATATGCAATCCTAGCCTCTGATTCTCTTTCTCCCTTGGGCTATAGTTTAAACTTACCACCTTCTTCCATTTTTCCATTTTCTCACACATCTATGTCCTCAGCTTAGATTTCCCAAAAGCAGAGATTAAGTATTTTACCTTTTCATATACTTATAAAAATTTCTCAGTAGATACTTAATAAAAGCATATTAATAATATAATTATTAAAAAACAATTACATGGTACAAGCATGTTTTTAATGTTTCATTTTCAACATTTAAGAATATATACAAAAAATTAAACTCAATTTGACTATTATGTCAAAACTATGATATATTATGCAACAAAATACATTATTATAATTTAAGTAATTCTATTCTTTTTCAAAAATTATACTTAATTACTACAATAATTTTTTAAGCAGGAACAAAGGAATGTCATGAAGTAATCCTCTTTCATTATTTGGCAGTAGCTTGATTGGTTATATTCTGAAAAAAGAATGACACATTTTCTCTTATTCTTTCAAGAAAAGGATCTGTAAGATTTAAATGATCTCCAGGAAAATGTTTCCACTGCTTCAGCTGGGACATAGAAAGAGGTTTCAGGGAGTCAGACTTCTGGTGATGTGAACCAAGCTGACAATGTCTAGAGAGAGTGACTTTTTCACACGAATCACCTGAAATAAGTAAAACAATGAGAAAATTCTTAGGCCAACCAATATCCTACTATACACAGTACTTTTTTGTTTTATTACATTTGATCACCATGGTTCAAGTTAAAACAAATTTAGTTCATTCATTCTGTCTACAAATACTTATAAATTGTTTACTATATGCTGATTTAAGCACTAGGGGCAAAAATAGTAAACAAATACAGTCATGATCTCTGATTTCAAGGATCTTACAGTATGGTGGGAGAGATATACATTAAACAAATAATCACCCAATACTACAGGTCCACAATCCATTATCTAAAACCTGTGGAGCCGACATGTTTCCAAATTCAGAAAATAATTAGCCCAATCTGGGTCAGCACTCCACAATCAGACTCATTAATATTCTATAGTAAGTCATATAAATAATCTTGTAAAATGGGTTAAATAAAGACTACTGAAAAATTTATATCAATTTAGGTAAGGTTTTTCCACCAAATAACGTTGTTGCAAATTTATGAAGGAAAAAAACCTTTTGGTCTTCTAGCTTTCCAGATTTTAGAATTGAAGATAAGGAGGGACTGTGGAGTTGTATTACAGAGGAAAGGGTATGAAGGAAAGACAGGGAACTATCTCACATATGACAAGAGAAGCTGACCTGGTCTGGCGGATAAATGAAGGGCTCCCTGCGGAAATGTTCTATTAAGATCTGAAAGATGAGGAGGCAAGAACTAGATGGGGAAGAGAGGTAAAGCATTCCAGGATAAGTACATACAAATGCTATGAAAAGGAAGGGACATTGGCACAGTGAAGGAACTAACAGGAGCCTAATGCACAAAGGCAAAGAATAATGCAAGAGAAAAAGTTGAGCAATGCAAGCTGAAGCATGTGTTCAAAGACTGGATTATGCAAAACATGAATGGCAGAAACAAGTCGTTGTTCACCAAATCCATTTCTCTGTCTTCCAGGGTACTGGTCACATTTCCCAGCCTCCCTTGCAGTTAGATGTAGCCACCGAGTTTTGCCTATGGAATGGTGGCTATGCCACTTCCAGATTTGGACTATAATCATCTCCTAAATTGCATAATTTTCTATTCTCTCTTCTCTCACTGATGGCTGGCAAATGCAGGGGATCTCAGCAGAGGACTCTAAGGCCCAAAGGGAGAGAAAAGCCCCCAGGGGAAGACGTCTGGCTCTGTCTACTACATGCCCACAGTGACCTGTTATATGAGTGAGAAACATATTTCTATTGTGGTAGGCCACTGTGCTCTTCCAGTTTCTTGTTGCAGCATTTAGCCTACTCTAACTTACCACTTTAAAAATTTTAGTATTTATCCTAACAGCAATTGGAAGCTTGAAGGTTGTATTTTTTTAACCTTTTAATTATGGGAAATTTCAAATAAATATAAAAGTTGATAGGATAAAAATAAAGAAGCTGTATATACCCCCACCTTTAATAACTGTTAAACAAATAACAGCCAATCTTGTTTTATTTAGACCCCCATACTTTCTCTATTTCCTTATTATGCTGCAATAAATACACAGCATATATCATTTCACTCATAAATATTTCACTCCACATTTCTAAAAGATAAAGACTTTTTCGAAATTTTATCACACCTAAAAAGGAAAAAGTCATTCCTTAATAACACCAAATTCCTATCAGTGTTCATAATCATTGAGGTTTTAAGAAAAGAGATGATAAGCTTGCTTGAAGAGTCTAGGAGGCACTAGAATAATACCTTCAAAGTACTGACCCAAAAAATCCCTATCGACTGGAATTATACACCCAGCAAAGATAGCATTTGAGAGAGAGAAAAAACAAATACACTGAAAAATCAAAGACTGACAGAGTTAGCCACTAAAAGTCCTTGTTAAAAAAAAAAAAAGAACATTAAAAGACAGTAGAAATGAATTAAAATATGTCAATAATTATAAATGTAAACAGACTAAATGTTCCAGTTAAAACAGATTATCAGACTGGGCAAAAAAATCTAGCTTTACTGTTGACAAGAAAGATAACTAAAACATAAGAACACAGAGATTTAAGGAAGGTAAAAGAATGAAAAAAGATACACCAGACAAATACTAACAATAAGAAACTGGTACAATATATTAACGAGACAAAATGAAAGCAAAAGGCATTGAGGATAAAGCAATAACAGAATAAAATAAATAAACCATAATGAAAAATATATCACAAGGAAGAAAAAAAATATATAAAAAATATATAAAGCAAAAAATGACAGAATAACAATAAACTTTGACAATCCACTGTCACACCGTCACGATTTTAACACACTTTTTTCAATAACAGATATATCTAACAAAAAAGCAGTTTATCAATTTTTAAAATTGACAAATGATATGAAGAGATGGTTTACATAAAGGAAATATGGTTCTTACCCATAGGAAAAAATGCTCAACTTCACTCATAATAAGAGAAAAGCAAATTAAAACTATACCAATAAATTATTTTATTATTATCAGATCAGCAAAAATCTAAACATTTGATAATCCTCTAAATTGGCAAGGCTATGGGGAAACAAACATTCTAGAATAGTTTTGGGGGGGTGTAATTTGATACAACATCCAACAGAGGATGTTTTGGCAATAGCTATCAAAATTACAAATGCACATATTCTCTGAATTAGCAACAACAATAATTTACATTACAGATATACTTGAACATATGCAAAAAGATGAAGGAATAAAAATTTACACTGATTGGAAAGAACCTAACTGTATATCTGTGGGGGACAGATAAATAAATTATGATATATCAGTACAATGGAGGATTATATAGTTGAGAGAAAGAAAGAATGAGGAAACTCTATAATGATATGGAAAAAGCTCAAGATATGCTATAGAACTATGCATATACTATGCTATCTTTTACTGGAAAACTGGACCAGACTATATATCCAGAGCTGCTTATAAAAGGCATACATATATATCTTGAAGGATACACAAAAAAATCAATAATGATGGTTTCTTATGGGGTAGAGGGGTTAGAAATTAGGCAGATGAGGGTAGAGTGGGAGGAAGAGTTTTCACACATAGATTTTGTAATTTTAAATAGTTGAGCCATGTAAATACATTACCAATTAAAAAGCTAAATTAGTAAATTTTTGAATTTGTAAAATAAGAAAAAATTGATTCCATAACAAAATTTGACTAATATGACAGAATTCTAAACTAAGCAATTAAGAGGATACACATGATTTTCATGCACAAAAGAAATATTTACAAAAAATGACCACATACTAGACCACACACCAAGTCTCTACAGTTACCAAAGAATCCATATCATGTAGATCGTATTTCTGACTACAACGTATTAGCCAAAATTCATTAACAAAAACAAAAATACATTTTAAAGCATACTTTTAAATAACTCATGAATCAAGACAAAATCACAATGAAAAATACAAAATAGTTCTGAATAATGAAAGACTGTATATCAAAATTATGAGATTCAGCTTAGAGAAAAATTTGTAGTCTTAAATATCCATTTTTGGAAAAAACACTGAAAATCATTAAGCTAAATATTAAACTTAAAAATCAGAAAAAAAACCATTAAATACAAGGAAAAAGGAGGAAAGGAAATAAGAAATCATTAAAACAGGAAAAAACATTTAATAGAGAGGACCAAGTGTCAATTAATTTTTTTTAATTATCAAAATGGCCATAAAGAAAGAGAAAACCTAAAAACATTTATCTGAAATTTAAAATCTACGGACTGAAAAATAAAAATATATATGTATTTTATATACTATAGACATCATTATATCTAATATATTGTTGTTCTATACTATCATTCATGATTACGTTTATTGCTTATATGTGATGTAGATTATATAATATAAAATTTACATAAAATATATTTTATGTTAACATAAAACATAAATTCTTCCAGGTCAGTCTCATATAGCCTGATTTCTTAAACCTATCGTAATATAATTTATCAAGCAACTTTCAACTACTGGACTTTGCTTGTTCAAGTCCTACTTTTCAACTAGATCCTTTTTGAATGCTGTCTAATTCTGAAGTTGACATTTTCAGCTTTACTTCAGCAGCACTAACAGTTACATCAAGTACTGAAATGTATGGTGGCCCATGCTAAGTACCTCAGAAATTATAACCTCATTATGAGTAAGTTCTATACAATATAAACAGTAGGATTATTCTGTTAAGAGTATGTCTTTTGTAAAAGAGAAAGAAATATTAAAAAGTTTTCTAACTCCAAAGCCATTGTATTAATACCAGGATTTCAAAGACTTCCCTAAACAAGTCCAATTTTTCACAACTGATTCAGAAATAAGAAGCTAAATTGAAAGAATAAGGTTCTACTGAATATTTTCTCAAATATCCATCTGGCAGTTGCCTTATGACCTGAGGGAAAAAGAAAACTAACATATACAAATAGTAAATAGTTAAAAGTTATTCTTTATTTAAATATTTCAACTGCTAAAAAGACATAAATTAACTTTATATATTAACAATTAAAATACAACTAACCTGCATGATCTTTTTCTTCTGTGCACTCACAGTCAAGCAGGTCATGAGTTACACAGCATGAACTTTCATGTAATGTAAACAAATTTTTAAGTTCTTCTACAGAAAACTGAATATGTTCAGATGTCTTGTTTAGGTCTACAACTGCGCCAGAAAGACTTTGCTTACTAATCTGCCTTTGATAGATTTTTTCTTCTATTGTACCTGAAGAGAAAATATTCATTAGATTTCCTTCAGATCCTTACATTCATTATTTTTGTAAGGTAAAACATGTTTATTAGCATACTAGTTAACAAAATAATATATTCTTGACATTAAAGTACAGACTAACAAAAAAATTTTTTTAAATTATTCAAAGGATATATTAATACATTTTTAATCACAATGAAGGGCTATTACCTGTGGTTAGGAGTCTGTAAATATGTACAGGATGTTTCTGACCATCTCTCCATACTCTAGACATTGCCTACAGAAAATAAGATAGAATTGTGAGAGTATAGTAGAAACTGATGGCCCTTTCCATATATGCAATTTGTAGTAATACATTTTAAGATTAGGAATTCTAGATTTTATCTATAGCTTCAAAAAAACAAATCCAAGGCATGCCCAAGCATGCCCCACTTCATACTTTTTCCTGGAATAAAGAAAGGGACGAACACTCACCATGGTACTATAAAATAACTATAGGGATATCATGCAACAGTGAGAGGATGGGTATAGCTTCATCAAATGGCACAGTGAGTTTAGGCAGAAAGAACACAAAGATCCAAGTGTACCATAGGCAAGTAGAGTTCATTCTAGTCCAAGTAGCTAATGGGTCACCCCCGAAAAGTGCCTAGGTTATGTGTAATCAGCTTAGGATCTAGGTTAGACCCCTGTGGTTTAAGAATTTATCAATGATACTGTGCAGTAAAGAGCTGATGCTCAAACCCTGCACATTTCAAAAAGAAGTCTGGCCTTCCACTACCTCCTAAGAGATCATGGCTAAGGCACTGGAATATCCTGCCTGATAAGAGTATCTTTGTTTACCTGGGCCTTCAGCCACACCAGGCAGTTTGTTAATTATGTAATAATATAGGTGGGGGATGTGAGCAGATGGTAACAGTTTGACCTCTGGAAGGACTGGAGACTGAGTATCTAAGATTAATCATGCAGGTGCTCCATACCTACAGGACTAACCACAAACAAAAACTCTGGACACTGAGTTTCCCTGGTTGATAATACTCTATATGTGTTGTCACTCACCAATGCTGGGAGAATTAAGTGTTGTTCAAACAACTTCACTGAGAGAGAACAACTAACTGGAAGCTTGTACCTAGTCTTTCCTGGACTCTGTCTGCCCTTTGCACCCTTTTCCTTTGCTGAGTTTAGTATCTTTTACTATAATATAACTGTGAATATAGTTCCTTTTCTCAGTTCTGCAAGTCCTTCTTATGAATTATTAAACCTGAGGTTGGTTGTCTTGGGATCCCCTAATGCAGATATCAAATGAGGTCCAAATCTATAGGTAGAAATTTCAAAATACATAAAGATAGATTCTACACTAAAGAAAACCAAAGGCTTCTTCTAAAATATTTTCCTAAATAAGTTAATGTTGTGCCCTTACCACAGCATGCACAAACACTGATCATAGCATCCAGAACACTTTATTGTCTTTTTCTGCTGGTCATGAGCAACCTGAAGGCCCAAGTATACAGTGAATAAGAGCCTGGAGACATACAGGTTTGGATGTAAATCCTAGCTCTGCCTCTTTCTTACAAGTTGTAAACTGCAGGCAAACTTCCATATCTTCATCTGTAAAAGGGGACTACTAATATCCATCCTTGTAGGGTTGCTGTGAAGACTAATTAGATGGAAAGCACTTAGCAGAGTGCTTCATACAAAATAAGGGCTCAATATGCAGCAGCTATTATATATCATCATATTTGTATCGCCAGCCGGCATTGTATCCCCAGATATTCAATAATGTCTATTTAATGCACAAATATTCCTACCTGGATATCAGTGGCTGGATTCCAATCAATGTCATAGAGAATTAAGTGAGATCCTCCTATAAGGTTAAGTCCCACACCACCAGCTTTTGAACTTAACAAAAAAATAAAATCAGAAGAGTATTTACTATTAAAGCTATCAACAATTTGCTGCCTTTGAGAGATTGGTGTTTGTCCATCTAGTCTTCTATAAGCATATCCATGACGCTTGCATACTTCTTGTAAAATATTCAAAGTTTGTGTATAGTTGGATACCAATACTACCCTGTAAATCAAAAAGAAAGAGTCTTGACGTACAATTTAAAGGCAATATTAGATTTTTTTAATTGAAGGAAAATACCACAATAATATCACTGATATTTATAGAACACACAACAATGACCTTGTACAATTAAAACATAGGTACTTTTTCACATTCAATCTTAAAGTCAATAACTAAACTTCCAGTTTTAAAATAGTAAAACAGCAGAATGAACAAATACAAAAATGAACAGAAATATAAATTCCATCTTTGATAAAACAAGGAGACATTTACATTTACATATGAAAACAGAAAGAGAATAGTGAAACAGTGACCTGCTTAGGAGTACAGAAAAGATGAAACCTAAGTGCCCAGAGAGGGGAATTCCAAAAAGAAACATGTACAAGTTCATCCACACCATAGAATCTTGCCTCAGAAGGAAGGAGTTTAGACTGGCACTATTACAGCAGCATCGGTAAGTAGAACCCAGGCCCTCCTCCTATGTGACCAGTTGACTTTTCTTTCTCAAATAGAACATTTATTCTCTGGAATTAAACCAAAGAAATGTATACCAGAGCACTGTAGAAGACAGGATTTAGTTAGAAATCAAAATGAAAGTCTGAGCCAGAGTAGTGGCACCTGTCTGCAGTCCCAGCTACTCAGGAGGCTGATGCAGGAAGATTGCTTGAGACTAGGCGAGTCCAGCCTGGGAAACATAGCAAAACCTTGTCTCTAAAAATATTTTTTTAATTTAAAAAATGTAAGTCTGGGCCGGGCGCGGTAGCTCACACTTGTAATTCTAGCTCTCTGGGAGGCCGAGGCGGGCGGATTGTTTGACCTCAGGAGTTCGAAATTAGCCTGAGCAAGAGCAAGACCCCATCTCTACTAAAATTAGAAAGAAATTACTTGGACAACTAAAAATATATAGAAAAAATTAGCCGGGCATGGTGGCGCATGCCTGTAGTCCCAGC
>CAUYSK010024863.1:0-15351 GCA_963575035.1 Avahi laniger | reverse complement strand
GTGACTGAGGAGACGAGAGGCTCTTGAGATGCCTGTAGCAGAAACACGCTTTTGTTTTTGAAGGAGATGGCCATTTCCAAATTCCACATTTTAACAGCCTCTCTCCTCAGCCCCCTTCCCTCCAGGTCACAGCTGGGATCTGTTGAGATGACAAACTTTACGGGCAATTAGCATTTAAATCCAAGGCGCAGTGAGCATGTTCCTGGGTGCAGCTGGAGGGGCCAGGAGCCAGGACACCTTCCCCCAGTGGACAGGCATCCGGCGGCTGCAGCCTGGGCCTGGGTCTGGGCCATCAACCCCACACCTCCAACAAGAGCGGGAGTGGTGCTGGGCACATGTCGGGGCCACAGGGAGGACAGTAAAGAGGCTCCCTTAGAGTCACATGGGTCAGGATTTGAATCTAGATCTCTGCTTCCTGGCTGCATGAACTTGGGCACCAGGCTTCACCTCTCTGAGCCTCAATTTCCTCATCCATAAAATGGGGAGAATGTTCTGCCATTACTTGTGGTGACTGTGGTGGCGAAGAAACATGACAACCTGAGAACCTGAAAAATCCTCGTACAATGTTAATCATGATAACAGAGGGTACTTAATGCACTGCCTCTGTGTCCTAAGCATGCTCGGTCTTACTCATTATCTTCAAGTCTATCAAAATATGAAATTCTTCACTGCCCCAGGGCATTGGCACAGGTTGTTCTGGCTGAAATTCTGTTTTTGCCTGATGGACCTCTGTTCTTCAGCCTAGATTCACCTTTCCAGAGACTTCTGTCTCCATCCATAGCCCAGCCCAAGTTTCCCATTCTGTGTTCTCAATGTCCTGGACTTTTCCTTCTCACACAGTTGTAATTTGATGTTGTAATTATTCACATCACGTCAGCCTCCATACCAAGCTCTAAGGTCCATCGAGGTAAGGACTGTTTGTCTTGTTTGTGGCAGATGCCCAGTACCTGGTGCAAAGAAAGAATTCAAAATATAGGTGTTGTATCTTCGCAAAACACAAACACACTCTCCATTCACCTGGCTAATTCCTGCTAATCGTTTAGGTCTCAGCGTACATGTCACTTCCTCCAGGAAGCCCTCTCGGATGCCCCTGGTCCAAGTTAGGTGCCCTTGCCACGTGGATGCCACACAGGCCCAAGAGTCTGCCTTCCCAGGGAATGGCCCCTGCATTGTCACTGGTCTCTGTCCCTTACTAGACAGAAAGTTTCCAAGGTTGGAGCTGGCATCTTGTTCACGGGGGCATCCCTAGCACCATGCTCAGGGCTTGGCACACAGCTCCTCATGGAACGGATGAATCACAGGACACCCACTCTGGGCAGAGCACCCACATTGCCTCACGCTGGCTGTGGATGGGGAAGGTCTGAGCCAGGGGCTTAAAGCAGTGATAAATATTGCCCAGAGATTGGGCAGGACCCCCTAAGCTTGTAGGGGACCCCTGTGCGAGGTCACTAGGCACAGAAAAGGCCCATGCCAAATGAGTTGGGACTACCCTAGTCCAGGGAGAGTAAAGTATTGGGGTTCAGGCAGGCTTCCTGGAGGAGGCAGGCTGAGCTGAAGGCTGGGTCGGTGCTGCGGTTCAGGATTGGCACGCTGGAGAGTGGGGCTGGCCCTGACAGAGTGAAAGAGGAGCTTTTGGGTGGTGTAGCTGGGGGCCTCTCACCGTGCCCGGGACTGGCTGCCGTGGGGATACCTCTGGGTGCCCTAGTCCCACAGGGTCACAGGGCCTGTGTGCTTTCTAGCTCTGTCTTCAAAGCGAGGGGCGGTGGGCGGTGGTGGCGGCAGCCCCTTCCCACCTACTCCTCACCGCCTAGGCTGGTGGCTGCCCTGGCTCTGGCTCCAGGATCATTTCTTAGCGACTGGTGCCTGGAGTCGCTCCACTGTCACGTTGAGAGAGTAGGTGCTCACAGGACAGGGACACTGTCACTGGCTTAGCGCTAGCAATCTCTCGGTCCCCAACTCGATGCCTTTCCCCCTGCACTAGGCCCTCGCATGAGGGGCCCAGGTGGCTGTTTGGTCTTGGGGTCCCATCAGACCACCCTGGCCCTATAATCCCTTGGGCTCCAGCAGCAGCGCGTGGGGGCTGGCCTGGCCTCAGTGGTCCCACTGCATGTTTCCTCATTCTCCTCCGGGACAAGTGTCTGGTACTGAGCGAATGCTTGTAGAAACCCTCTTTGGAATCCTGAAGCTGTCATCCGTCACGCTCGCTCTCTTATCCCCGACCGGAGTAGCGCACACCTACGAGCCTGTTTACGAGCCTACTAAAAGCTGTCAATAGCCAAGGATAGACAGCAGAGCCCTGTGCACTCCACTGCACTTCCTTGCAGGTCACCACGAACCCGAGTTCTGCAGAGTTCGGGAACCTCAAATGCTACCGGATGACAAATTTTGCTCGACTCATTGGCCACAGGACCCACGTCTTTCTGCCATTTCCAGAATAAAGCGTGGCGGAAGTGCGGCCACAGGTTTTGGGCATCTTGGGTCCTGATGGTTACGTCCCAGAGCCCCCTGCTACCTTCCGTTTGTCTGGAGCTGACAACATGTGCTACCCGGCTGTGCGGAAGCTGGGGACACACTGGTGTGGAGCAGATACCCTGGCCTGTTCCCAGGGGGCAAAGGGCAGGAACAGAGAGGGAGGGCCCCTGGGCCGTTCTGGTCTGCCTGCTTCCCCCACTGCGCCTCCCGGCCTCCTTGGGCTGGCCTGCGCTTCCCGTCCACCCCGCCTCCTCTCCAGAGGCCGTGGGCTCTTCCGGGTTAGGCAGGGCCCTCTGTGGGCTAGGCATCTGCCGACCTGTGTCGCGGTGAGAGCTGCCACGTTGCTTTCCTGTGGACCTGGGCATGTCCCGTCCCCTCTCTGGGCCTTGGCCCCACGTTATAAAATGAAAAGCCCTGGAGTTGACGACATCTAAAAGGGTGTGCGGGTTCCACGTGCTCTGTGCATAGTAAAGTTGCGTTCTCGGCCCGACTCAGCCACAAACGGCGTGACGCCAGGGAAGTCCCTTATCCTCTGGCTGTCAGTGTCCTTAACTCTGAAGTCGTGCGGTGGGTGGGGGTGGGGTGCATAATCCTGTTCAGGATTCTATGAATCCTAATACCAGTGACTTAAAAAAAAGAAGAAACTATTTAAAGAAAAATCCCTGGAAGTCACTACGCTGTAATATTTGATTTCTCGGAACTGATCAGGAAGGGAGAATGTGGGACGCCTCAAGGCGGTGGGTGTGTGTGTATTTTTTCCCCTTTTTTTACACTCCAGTGAATCAATCTTTACAGAGAGTATGGAATGAAAATCTGCCACCTTGCAGTAAAATTAGAGCTGGCATCTCTGTCCTAAAAAAAAAAAAAAAAAAAAAAAACAGGCAAAAAGGCAGCCTCAGAAAACTTATGACCAGCTGCCTACTGGATTCACCCTGCCGAGGAGGCGCCTTGTGACAGATTATGACCCTGAGGATTACTGCGGTCCCGATGCTATCATCTTAATTGCAGGAGCAGGGCCATCGTAGCCCGGCCCCCCAGCCCCCGGCTCCAGCCCACATGACGCGCCAAGCTCTCAATCTGACAAATTCTTTTCTCTGACTCTACCTGCTCCAAATTACTTTGTGGAGGCTGCAGGCTCCCTGGCTACTACTGATATTTTTTTTCTCCTTTCCTAAAATGGGGTTGTGAAGCACTGATCTTGCAGCCAGACTTCTAGGTCCCAGCCGCACAGCTTGCTTGCTCTGTGACTTTCCTTGGGAAATTAACCTTCCCTCTCTGGGTCTTAGTTCCCTGTTTTGTCAAATCTGGGACCTTAGGTTAAAGCTGGGCTTGCAAACCAGTGGCCTTGAAATTGGGCCTGCTGAAATTGTTTTGTTTGGCCTGAATAGTGCATTTAAACCAGGATGTTTTGTATTTTAAAAATTCAAAATTTTGATTTCTCTGGAAACATCAGACGACTTAGGAAAAATATCCCATGTTCTCACATGGCAAAAAGTGGTTGGACCTGGAAATTAACAAGCTGATCCTAAAATTCACTTGGGTCAAGAGACTCAAAATGGCCAGCACGATTTTGAAGGAGAACGAAGTCAGAGCATGACACTTCCAGGCTTCACAAGTTATGACAAAGCTACAGTAATCAAAACAATATAGCACTGGCACACAACTAGAGCTGAGAGTCCAGAAATAAACCCTCACATTTATGGTCAAGGGTGCCAGTTTCAACAAGAGTGCCAGGACAATAAAATGGGGAAAGAGTAGGTTTTCAAGAAACGCTCATGGGCCAACTGGATATCCACATGCAAAAGAATGAATTCGTATCCCTATTTCCCATCACATACAAAAGCTAATACAAAATTAATCAAAGACATAAATGTAAGAGCTAAGACTATAAAACTCTTAGAAGAAAACATGGATATAAACCTTCATGACTTTAGGCAAAAGTTTCTTAGATATGACATCAAACGCATACATGATGACAAAAAAATTGGACTTCATGAAAATTCAAAACTTTTGTGCTGCAAATGATACCATCAGGAGAGTGAAGAGACAACACATAGAATTAGAAAAATATTTGCAAGTAATATATCTGATAAGAGGCCTGTCTTCAGACTATATAAAGAAGTCTTGCAACTCAATGATAAAAAGATCACCCAGTTAAAAAATGGGCAAAGAAACTGAACAGACATTTCCCTAAAGAAGATACACAAATGGCCAATAAACATGAAAACATGCTCAGCATCTTTAGTCATCAGGGCAATGCAGATCAAAACCACAATGAGATACTACTTCACACCCCCAGGCTGACCTTAGTAACAGAGACAATAGCAAGTGCTGACAAGCATGAGGAGAAGCTGGAGCCCTCTTTCATTGCTGTGGGAATGCAAAGTCCTGCAGCCACTTTGGAAAGCAGCACAATTCCTCAAAATATTAAAGAGAGTTACTATAGGACCCAGCAATTCCACTCCTAGGTGTGTAAGTGAGAGAAATGAAAACACGCCCACAAAAATCCTTACGCACAAATGACCATAGCAGCATTATTTGCAATAGCCAAAAAATGAGAAACAATACAGATGCCCATCGGCTGATGAACGGATGAATGAACTGAGGAATGTTATTTGGGAGTAAAAAGCAATGAAGCTCTGATACTCGGTGCTACATGAACGAACGCTGAAAACATTGCAGGAAGTCAAAGAAGCCGGTCACCATATAGTGTACGATTTCATTTATGTAAAATGGCCAGAACAGGCAAATCTACAGAGACAAAAAGTAGACTAGTGACTGCCTAGGGCTGGTGGCAGTGGCTGGGGGAATGACAAGTGACTGCTAATGGACATGGGGTTTCTTTTTGGGGTGACAAAGTGCTCTAAAGTTAGATTGTGATGATTGTTGTTCAACTCTGAATGTGTGAATAAACATTGAATCGAACACTTCAAATGGGTGAGCTCAATGGCATATGAATTATACCTCAGTAAAACTACTGTAAAAAGAGTGGCTGGACCTGAGGATGGGCTTCTCCTTTTAGACGGGGCAAGTGCTCCTGGACCACCAAAGTCCCCACCTGGCCTTTTACCCACTGAATTACCTGCCTGGCCCTTGTCAGCATTAGTTTGCAAACCTGAGATTAGAGGCTCACTGAGGACACTTCTTGTCTCTCTTTCCCAAATATCTATGGAAGTCATTTCCTTTTCTCCTAAAAACTCTCTCTCGCTGATGCTCACCTTTATATGACCTTGGACACTTCCCTTCTTTGAGCCTCAGTTTCCCGTAGCTGCGGAGAAGTGCTTGGACTTGCCCATCACTCAGAGCCCCTATAGCCCTGGCCTTCTCCAGGTCTTTGAACCTGAGAGCTCTGGTCCTCACTTCCCTTTTTGTCCCCTCTTGGCTTTGAAGGGTACTGTGGGGTGGAGGACAGCATGCGGGCCGCATGCCTGAGAAGCCTGCTAGGTGACTGCGGGGCACTCTGAGGGCACTCCCCCGTTTGCCCCGGAGCACACTCGCAGCAGAGCACTGCCTGGGAGCTAACCAGTTTCTCCCTGGACACAGGGCCAACCTGGCCCCGCTCCCCAGCCAGGCCTTGTCACAAGATGGGGCACAGCTGCGAGGCCAGTGGCACTGCCAGCTGGGGCTTCTTGGAGCAGAGCAGAGCGGCGCCAGGGAGCCAAGCCCACACGGGGGGAAGGCGACACCCCGCCCCTGCGGTGTTTCCGAGGGAAATGAAAGGCCAAGCTGTGGGTGAATGGCAAGGAGGAAAGGACGCGGCTCCATGAGCAGAGCTCTCGCTGTGCGCTGGCACTGCCCACACACTTTCCGCCTCTGCCCTGCCCACAAAGGAAAGTGCTGTTACAGTCGCTGCTGTTCTTGTCATCCCTGCTTTGCGGGGTAGGAAGCGGCGGGCAGAGCAGCTACGGGTCTTGCCCCAAGACCCTCATCAGGAAGCAGCCGTGCTGGGATCCGGAGTCCACGCTCTTTACTGCGTCACAGATTGAGGACTTTTATTCAGAGTTTCAAATCTGCTTCTCACCGTCCTCTGCATTTAGATGCTGGAGTGGCCAGGGGTTTGTTTTCCCATGGATCTAGACGGGGGAGACTGTGGCGTGAAGGAGACGGGCTTTGTTTCCCGGTGGCACGCCCACTCCTGGCGAGTGACGCAGACACTGGACCCGGGCAGTCCCGACTTTGCCGCTTACTGGCCGAGGGACCTTGGCAGGCTGTTTGCCTCCTGGCCCTTGGTTGTCTTGCTGTGCTAGTGCTCACCCATGAGCAGCGAGGATTATATGCAGTAATGTTCGCAAACCAAGTTCCACGCAGTACTGAGTAGACAGAAAGCCCTTAATGCCCGGCAGCGATCATGACAGTGCCAGGGAGAGCATTTTCCCGTGAGCCGTCACTACGGCTGTGCTCCTGGTGGTACTGGACTGAGGAGGCTCAGTCCTTGTCTCCGTGGAGGGGGAGGGGCAGGTGAGTCCGTGTGGGCTGGCCTGCCACTCAAGTTCAGCTGGAACGTGGAACTTACTGCCTGCCCTCATCTCCCACCGCATCTCGGCTTCCTTTGCACAGGTGTGCACCTGCCCTGCACACTCATTGCTGTCTCCCCACCCTTGTTTATGCGGTTTTCCTCCCCTTCCCTGCAGTCTTCCCTTCCCCATGCCCCCAGTGAGACGCTTTTGCCTGGAGCATCAGCAGCTGGGCTGATGTGCTGAATGGCACCGTGGTTCAGAGTTAGCCTGTGCGTGTGTGTGCGTGTGTGTGCGTGTGTGTGTGTTGTTTGGGGGTATGTGAGAGAGGAGACTATGGGCTGGAGGAGTGATCTGATTTAGGAGCAGTCTCCTACGGCATTCTCTAGGCACAAACCCAAATGCCTAAAGGGGCCAGGCAGGGTTTTGTCATGAGTGAAGTAGGGAGGGTATGGTATACGATAGGGAGTAGTGGGGTCTGTGGCAAACTAGAGGGCACAGGTCCTGTCTAAAGGGGCAGCTACCACTAGTTCCTCGCACTCAATGCCCCATGAGAAGGTGCCTCCAGAAAGACTTGACATTTTAATTTTGGGGGAAAAGCTATAAATTTGTATTGGTATTTAAAATGTACTGATTTTTTTTTTTTTTGAGACAGAGTCTCACTCTTTTGCCTGGGCTAGAGTGAGTGCCGTGGCGTCAGCTTACCTCACAGCAACTTCAAACTCCTGGGCTCAAGCCATCCTCCTGCCTTAGCCTCCTGAGTAGCTGGGACTACAGGCATGCGCCACCATGCCTGGCTAATTTTTTCTATATAGTTTTTTTTAGTTGTCTGATTAATTTCTTTCTATTTTTAGTAGAGACGGGATCTCGCTCTTGCTCAGGCTGGTCTCTAACCCCGGAGCTCAAACAATCCGCCTGCCTTGGCCTCCCAGAGTGCTAGGATTACAGGCATGAGCCACCGTGCCTGGCTGAAAATGTGCTGATTTTTAAAACCATTTCACAGGCCAAATAGGACTGTGCGATGTTTTTAAGTTTCACGTGCAGGTCTAGGCTGTGGGCCACCAGTTTGAGGCCTCTTTTCTAGGAGAGCCAACAGGCCACTGGGCACAGGCAGCTCTGGGAATAACCAGCCCAAGCTCAAAGGCATCAGCCTGCCACTCCGGGCATCATCTGAGCTTCCCTGTTGGACCTGTCTGGAAGAGGAGCAGGGATGACCAGAGGATGGTAGACAAGAGGGAGGCCAGGAGAAAGTTCCAGATGTGGTAGGTCTTGAGAGACAGGGAGAGAGAGATGGAGGAAATGTTGGAATGGAGTGGGATGGTGTGAAGTTGAGTCAGGTGTGGTAGAAAGAGCACTGGACTAGGAGTGAAGGGGCCTGAACCTCTAATTGGTTAAATCTAGGGACACAGAGGTAGGTGAGCCACACTTCCTGTCCTATGGAGGGCCCAGCTCCCAGTCAGCCATGCAATCATGAGAGTAAACCACCCATACTCTGCAGTGTACTGTGTTGCTACATGGCTTTGCCCAACTGGAGGCTAATGGAAGTGTTCTGAGCATATTTAAGGTAGGCTGACCTAAGCTATGATGTTTAATATGTTAGGTGTATTAAATGCATATTCAATTAATTTTCAACTTACAATGGGTTTATTGGGACATAATGCCATTTTAAGTTGGGGAGCATCTGTATGACTCTGTAGTAGCCCAGTTGTCACACTGTATTCAAGTGCTGCTCACTGAGGCAGGATCCATCTATGCCGCATATTGCCTGGGCTGGGAGAAGGCTCACCAGGGTGGGGACATTTGGGCTGGGTATAGAAGAATCAACAGGATGCTCTCATCCAGATAAAGAATAGTGGAGGTGGAGGGGATATTTTCAGTTTCCAGCTGCCAAGGCATGTGAGGGCAGGGTTTTCTGGAGTAGTGGTGGAATTTGTCCAGAGCCCATACAGTGTCAGGAGTGGAGCTACAGGGAAGAGAATAGTGGGAAAGGAGACCAGAAAGAAACTTGGATCAGATCATGAATGGCCTCAAAGCAGGTAGGAGGCTTCCCAGTGAAATCATAGGGCTGGAGAGGAGCCAGGGCAGGCTTTGAAGTCAGCTGTGATATATTCACTCACTCGCTCACTCACTCATTCATCCATCAAATGCATATAGAACACTGAGCAAAGCAACGAGCAAAGCATAACAACTCTTGCCCTCATGAAGCTTATAGTCTGGGGCAGGGGAGGTGAGAATTAACGAAAGAATCACACAAGTAAGTTTATCACTTGACACTGTGATCAGAGCACTGAAGGAGGTGGCCAGGGTGCTGGCTGACAGCTGGGAGTGAGGAGGAGGGAGGAGCAGAGGAGGCTGCCAACCAGGCTGTTGGGATGCGGCCCTGTGATGATTTTGGATTTTACCCCGAGTGCCCAAAGCCTTTGGACTGCTCAGTCGGGGTGGGACTCAGCTGCTGCCTCTCCGCAAACCTCGGACAGTGCCTCCTGCCCTCTCGATCTTGGGTTCCCATCTGTGCAACAAACTGGCAGGACGAGGCCCCCTGCGAGGCCCCGTGTGACTCCTCTGATCCCCCCACCCCTTGCTTCCATGCCCCAGCTCGTGGTTTTAGAAGAGGCAGCAGAGTCAGCGGTAATTCCACGTGGTGTTTCCTCCCGCGTATCTTCCTACCTTCCTCCTCAGCAGCTCCCGCGGGCCTCCTGGCCGCCTCTGCCCTTCGTCAGCCGAGGCTGGGGAGGGGTGGGGGAGTCTGAGGCTGAGGCACCCCCAGCTTGCCAAGGCACGGCACTGAGGAAGGCTCACCCCCTCGAGGCCTGTGTGTTGGGGGCCCAGGGAGGCTGGGTCCTGGCTGTGGGCCTGGGACACCCGCCCAGTGTCGAGGGTCAGGCGGGCGGAGCCGGAGTGGTGTGGGTGGCCTGGTGGGGTGGCCAGAGCACGGGGGGCCTGGGCTCCAGCGTCGCTCCACCCTTACCTTGCTGCCCCTGAGCACTCACACCCCCCTCCCCTGTTTCCTCGCTGGTACGATGAAGTGGTTTTTCCAGAGAAGTAATATTATTAGCAATATGAAGCTCCTTTTCTTTTCAAGGAAAATCTTACATACGGTCCTGATGTGTAAACCAGATATCAGCAGAGCTGCTCAGCTTATCGTGGTGGGTGGGGGTCTGGGGACACACCCCGTCAACTGGGCTGACCCAGGGATGGGCCGGAGGGTCTCAGGTTCCTGGGCATGCTGTGATGCTGGGGCTGGAAGGGGCTTGTGTCACTGTTTCAGGGAGCCCCACACCCCAACTGGGCAGGTGAGGCTGAGAGGCTGGGGGTGGCGTGGGGGACGGCCTGTTCTGGGGCACCCACCTCTCCTGTTCTTCGTCCAGAGCACACAGTCTGGAGGGACCTCTGGGAGTCACGAAAAGGCTCTCTCCACCCATATGTCCCTGTGGCTCTGGGGAGAATGCTCTGGTCTGTGGGGCCCAGTCTTACCCCCGATCCTTAGGGGTCTCCTTTTTCCTCCTCTCTCCCCCCAGCCTCCCCCCCAGCTTGATGGAATGCAGGAGGGAAGGGGAGCTACCACCCCTGAGATGCAGCAGGAGGGGAGGGGAGAAGAGGGGAGGGGAGGGCAGAGGAGCTGAGAGCAGCCCTGGCTGAGGCAACATCTTGAATTATTTTGCAAACATGTTGGGTCCACCAAAGCCCAGCACACATCTTGTCCCCGGCACCCTCTCCCAGGATGTGTGAGCCCATATGTTCTTGGGCAAATGTGCTCCATCTGCCTGGGCTGCATTTGCAATTAGCTCATCAGGATGCTGTTCTCTAATAGCGCTTTGATGTCCAACGAGCCTCCTAAGCCTGTGTGTTGCCTTCCCTTTGAAGCAGGACATCGTGTTTTGCCAGAAGTCAATGAAACGCCCTAGTAGAACAGAATGGTTTAATTCCCTCCTCAGATACAGGGCTGAGGAAGTTCAAACAGACTCCCGCCCATGCCTCTGCCCCAGCCGGCACGTGAGATGCCCAGCTCAGAGGCTGGTAAGGCCATGGCCGCTGGCTGGGCCTTCCGAGGAAGCTCTGGCCAGGTAGCATGCCCAAACCTCCTGGTGGCCATGGCCTGCCCTTGCACTTGGGTTTGCTCGTGGCCCTGCATCCTGAGTGGGCTCTCGCCTTGGCTTGCTGTTTCCTCTGACTCGGACCTGGCCTTGGGCTCTGGTCCAGCCCGGGCTGCCCTCTCAAGCCCTGGTCCCCTGCACAGCTCGGCTTGGCTTGCTTCGGCTTCAGCGCTCCTATCTCAGCCCTGGCAGCTCACGGACAGCCCTGTCCACCGTGTGTCCAGGGAGCATTCCCTTAGGGCCGGCTGGGGCCCAAGGTCAAGCCAACCTTGAACGGCCTAGTCACCAAGCAGCAGTTCTCACATTAGCACGAGCACCTGCAGCTCACTTGCTTGGAATCCATCTGCTGTCTCCGGAATTTCAGAGCCTTGCAAACTTCCCTTCCTTGTGATTTTGGGAGCTAAGCCTGTGGTCCCTTTGTGCATTTTTGACGCAGCTATCTTTGTTGCTCACTGGGTCTGCTAACCAAGCTGGTCCTGGGGACCCCTGGCCACACCACTACACTGGGCCAGACCAGTCCTCCTGGCCACGTGCCACCTCCCTAGAGTGAGACAAGCTCAAGAACGGTGCTGCAAGCCTTCCTTGAACTCCCTGCTGACTTCCCCGTCTACTCGTCACCCGCTGCTTGGATCAGGCCGAGTGGTTTGGACTTAGCTACCACCCCTGAGATGCAGCAGACCCCTGCATATTCCTCGTGAAACAGATGGAGCATGTCACCTGACTCAGAGTCACATTGGCTTAGGGCTGGAGAGTTCTGCAATAGTTATTTGGTTCCCAGTGAGTTATTCCTTTATGGATTCATTTACTCAACAAAACTTTGTTGAACTCTCAGTGGGTGTCAGGCACTCAGAGATGAACAAGCTTCATCCTCTCTGCCCTCATGGAGCTTTTACTGTAGTGGAAGGGATACCACATTACACAAACAACAAGAACCACCCGGGGGAGACCAAAGCAAAGATGAAAATAGGACAGGGTGATAGGACAGGGAGTGACAAGGACCAGTTTAGGTGAGGTGTGGTCAGGGGAGCTTCTCTGAGGAGGTGACATTTAAGCTGAGACTTGGATGGCGAGGAAAAGCCAGCCATGCAAGGTTCCAGAGGGAGAGCATGCCAAGAGGGGAATTAGCAGTGGAGAGGCTGGTAGTTTCAAGGGTCAGAAGTAGGGCTGGGTGGCTGGAGCCTGGTGAGGGGGAAGGGGCGTGCAAGGGGGGAGGCAATGCGGAGGGAGAGGTCAGTGGAGGCAGATCACAGAGGACCTTGGGGACCAGGCTGAGTGGCTGGGGTTTCATTCTAAGTGGGAAGAGACTGCAGAGGCTGGCTGGGAACAGACCTGGGGAGACGGAAAAAGAACTCAGTTTCTCCTGGCTTTGCTGCAAACTGCGGTTTTGCCTGTAGATGTAACACCTGCCAGTGAGCTCCCACCCTCGGCTTTGTCTCTCCAGACCGTGCCGTGGTCAGGGGCTGGCAAGAGGGCCCGGTGACAATTCAGACTGGCTGGACCAAACTTGGCTCCTTTGGATTATCCCATTCAAAACTCATGACTTGCAAACGATCTACCAGAGCCGTTGGTAAAGACGGAGCATTTCACGATGTCAGAGAGTCGCCATTGGGCGGTAGCCTCCCCCGGTTTTGCTGTGTGCCGGCCGTGTAGTCCAGGGCAAATCACAGTCACCTCTTTGGCCACAATTTCCTCATCTGTAACCCGGGATTAGCATCTCTTTCATGAGGCCGTGGTGAAGTCAGATCTGCCCCAGGAGGCCTGGCCACAGAAGGCTCCGTGCATGTTTCTTCTTTTTATTAATGAATATAGCCGCCGTTGCAGAACAATAGTCAAATTCTGAATTAGTGATCTATTGCCTTGCTGGTTCCAAGGATAATCAATTGTTGATTAAGTCTAAATCTTGGCCAGGTGGGTGACTTTTGAGCTTGTTGGGGAATGGCTTTTAAAAATTCATGGCTTTGAGGCAGCTCTAGACACAGCCTTCCCTGGTCTTCCCGGGGGAGACAGAGGCTCCAAATGCAGGGAGATCATGGAGGGAGACAGATGACCCTGGCCCGTCCCTGTGTCTGCGGTTGGGAGTGAGATTCTTCTGGGCGGGGAAAGTACGGGGAGCAGACCCACAGTGCACTCCTCTGCAGGGCCTGGCACACAGTAGGTGCTCAAGGGGACCGAGCATCAAACCCAAGTTCATTTACCTCTAGGCCTCAATGGCGTAATCAAGGCATGCCAGGTCCTATTAAAATAAATCAAATGTAAGCTACACTTTGACGATGGCCTAGTTCAGGTCTTTTGCTTAGTCCTCTTTTCTGTTGGACCTACTGCTTAGATTTTGTCTAGCTTTCCCATCCCCATCCCCAGCACACTCTCACACTCACGCCCTACACGCACACTCCGGGAGCAGTATGCAGAGTGGGAAGAGCTCTTTTTCAGGTGCCCAGGGTTTGCTCCTGGCTCCAGTGCTTCATTGGCTGTGTGACCTTGGGCAAGTTACTTAACCTCTCTGAGCCCCATCAGCAAGGTGGATATAAAAATAGCACATAACTGTTGCTGTGAAGAGAAGCACCTGGCTCAGGGAAAGTCTTCTGTGAATGTTGGCTACTCATCCCACAATGTCCCACATAGGTACTACGTGCCAACACTCCAGGAAAAGCTTATCTAAACATATAAATAAGAACCTGGGGGTGTTTTCTCTTTGTGAATTCCAGAGTCAGGAGGCAGCCAGGGTCTTGGTCAGGTTGATGCTTGGGAGGTTGACCCTGGATGGTGCTGTGCTTTGGCCTTCGTCCCTGGTTGGTGGTGTGGCTTCTGAGGCTGTGCCAGGCAGGGACCGGCACAGCTTTGTGTCTGGGAAGAAATGGATGGGAACCAACAACAGCCCCTCACCCTCTTGCCACGCTGCTGCGGGATAAAAGCTGGCAGGCTTCTGTCTCTGTCGAGTGGTCTTTTATGTGGAAAGATAACGAAGCACAATTAATATAGCAATTGGGAGCAACCTTTGATGCCCTGGTAATTTCTCTGCCTTATAATTATTGAACAATCGGGGTTTTTCAAGCTCCCAATTAAATCACAGTCAGAACCAGAGACAGAAAGTGGACACTGTAGCCGGAGGCCAAGGGGACCCGAGGAAGGCAACAGTCGTTGACCCCAAGGAAACCCCTGGAGTGGGGGTGGCGGCAGAGACGAGGGCCTGGGTTGGAAAATGAGCCTCCCGCTGCATAGCAGCTGGGCCGGCCTCGGAGAGTACCAGATGCCGTTGCTGGTAGGAGAGGCCCTGGGATGGAGCATCTGGCTCCCGGAGCTGGCACACACCTCGGAGGAGCAGGCTCTTGGCAGGCCTGCTCACCCAGCTTGGCACACCCGGGGACCAGAAGCCGGCCCTGAGCTCCATCTGGGGGAATCGGTGTCAGCCGGGCTGGTCCCCTGCCTGCTCCGCTGCTAACTCACCAAGGGCCACAGACAAGGCCTGACTCCTCTTAGGGCCCCTGTCCTCAAGCAGGCATCGCCCACTGCATCTCTAAGCTTCTGACGAGATCAGACACTTGGTGACGCAGACTTAAGTAGGATTAGGGAGAGAAAGCTCTGTTCTTCCTTGGAAGGTCCGTTCTTGGCATGGAGCACCCACCAACAGCTAAGCCAGCTGCTGTGCAGCTGGGCACATCTGCCCTGAGTTCTGCCGGAGTCTCCTCCTCCTCCTTCATCATGACCATAGGTGCCAGGCTAGGAGCCTCGCACTGTCCTGGGGGAGCCCCGCTGCAACCCTTACCAAGCGGTTACAATTGCATCTTCTTGACCGAGGACAGAACAGTACGCCGCTCTGATCTCAAGCGGCACAGAAAGAATCCACACCTATGTCCGTCTGGCTACAACGCTACAGCCTCAACCCTGGGGCCACACTGCCTCCTCTTGGCTATCAGAAAGTGGGTGGCACCCAGGCTGGCAGCCCGAGGCACGAAAGTGTGTTTGGAACGCTGCCACCCGCCCGGGCACGGCACTCTCGACACAACCCTGTCTCTGGATGTCAGACAGCTCTGCTGCAGCCGCCTTGATAAAACTTCCCCTATGTGTCACCTGCTTCATACTCAGACTCCCGAGAGGGAGTGTCCTGCTGGCCAATGCTAAATCCCGTTTTTGTGTTCTGGAAGCTGGAAAGAGAACTTCCCACCTTCTGGAAAATAGGAGGGATTTCAAGCCCTACACCCCACAGACTTTGGGATCCTCCCAGGTGGAAAGTGTGTTTGGATACTGGGAATCAAAACCAAGTACATCTGTCTAGTGCAGACTCTGAAGACCCCCGCGTCCCGCCCCGCGTCCACGTACCTGCAGCGTCGCGG
>CAUYSK010024861.1:0-52802 GCA_963575035.1 Avahi laniger | reverse complement strand
TTCCACATCTTTGCAATTGTGAATTGTGTGGGTATAAACATTTGGGTGGAGGTGTCTTTCTTATAGAGTATCATTTGTTCTTTTGGGTAGATGCCCAGTAATGGGAGTGCTGAATCAAATGGTACTTCTACTTGTATCTCTTTAAAGTATTTCCATATTGCTTTCCACAGAGGTTACACTAGTTTGCAGTCCCACCAACAGTGCTTGAGTGTTCCTATCTCTCCGCATCCACGCCAACATTTATTGTTTTGGGACTTTTTGATAAAGGCCAGTCTCACTGGAGATAAATGATATCTCATTGTGGTTTTAATTTGCATTTCCCTGATGATTAGAAATGTTGAGCATTTTTTCATATGTTTTTTGGCCATGACAGAATATGAAACTTTTTGTTTTCCAACATGATGCCACAAGTTACCCTGAGCACACTATTTTTCACTGTGTTATTAATAATTTTATGTCATATTTTTTTTTACTGGTTAAGTACATATCCGTGAATAAGTGTAAGAGAGTGATTGCTTGTTGGTAGTATGTAAATTTAGAGTCAGGAGTGACGGTTATGTCAGATAGCTGGCTTGTCCACGTGAGAGACTGAGGTAGTGACACACTGTTGCTTTCCGATGGTTCAGTGTACACACACTTTGTTTCAAGCACATGATTATTAAAACTCTTGTACAAAATTATCTTCTAAATATGTGTCTAAGGCGTATATGAAGCATAAATGAATTTTATCTTTAGACTTGGGTCCTAGCCCCAGGATACCTCGTTATATATATGCAAATATTCCAAAATCTAAAAACATCCAAAATGCAAAACACTCTGGCCCCAGGCATTTTAGATAAAAGACACTCAACCATACTAAAGGAACACCTTGCTGAGGTCGCTATTGGATCTCCCAACTGTTAAGAGTATTTACATTTTGTTCAGTTGGAGCAGAAACTATTCTCAAGCCTGAGTGACCTCTGCATGTGACCCAGTATGGGTCTTTCCAGCAGTCTGTCTCTGGCCTCGGATGAGGTCCTCACATACATGCGGGTTGGCATTCAGGCACAGGCTCTAGGCTACCCCTCTTCTGATCTCCAGAGAATTCTTCTGTATAGTTTCCTACACTCTATTGCTTTTTTTTCACACCTGTTAGTCACTTTGTTTTATCTAAACCACCACTTTGTTTTATCTAAACCATGTCTCCTCAATTCAGTGAGACCATAAGCCATTCTGTTTTGGACTGAAACCGGGATAAACTCCTAAGAGTCATTTGAGGCAATTGCAGGCTTTACTTATTTCTTTCTCAGGGATCACTGACCTGCACTGCTTGTTATCCAATGCCTGAAAATCAGCTTTTCACATATTCGTTTCTGTTTTTCTTGTTGTCTTTAGTCAGAAGGTTAAAGCCAGTCCCCATTACTCCTTTGTGACCAGAACGAGAAATGTGCCTTTTGAAATCATTTCAGGGAGGTAGCAGCATTGATCAGTATTCAGGTATCCACAAAAATGCTGAAAATTATTCCAAGAATGCAACTCAGCAGACATTTGTAAACACACATCGTCTGCCGGTCACCATACCTGATTCCGATCTTTAAAAAATGAACAAAGTCCTGCCTCTGCCCTCAGGGCAATCACAGTCTTCCTGCAGAGAAAACAAACGTCTCGCATGCAAAGTGGTAAGTGCCACGCTGGACACACGTGAAGAACACAGGCACAGATCTGTTTGCACTGATACAGTATTTTAGCTGCAGCTACAAAAAAAAATTTCACTCAGTGGATTCATACCAGAAGGAGCTTTGCTTATCATCTTCCTTAGTTAGCCAAACATTTGTGGAAATTCTAAATATTTGGACATGAATTATGTATGGGTACCTCAAATGGTAAAAACCTGGATTTTTTAATTATAAATATTTACTAGCAGTTGAGAGCTTTCTAAAGCCACTTTTTTTTAATGTGAAGAAAAATGAGTGAGAATTTTTGGTTTTTTATTTTCCTCCAAACTGTTACAGACTGAAATAAGAAGTATTTCAGGGAAATCCAGTCCCCACCTGCAGGGCAATGATGATCATTCTACAAAATTTAGTTAACTACCTATTGAATACTCACTGTGTTCTTGGAAAAATAATCACTCGAAAATGAAACACAAAGAGGATTATCATCTTGTCATTTCTGCCATATAGACAGTTGGGAAGTCCAGGCCAACTTAGAGCACACTCGCAAAGTGACGTATGTTAATATTCACTGTTTCCCTACAGTGTACACGTCACACGCTGAGAAACCCTGAAAACTTGACAAATGAATTTCAGTATGCACGCACAAGAAAGACTGATGTATATTAGCTGAAACAGGTGGTTCGTTATCAGTAAAGATCAAGTTTTTGAATATAAATTGAAATGGAAAACTATAAATGTTTAGGATTCTTGATGTTGAGTACAATCAATCCCACAGCATTGAAAGGGAATGTGAGGTACATAATATGAAAATCGGAAACATTGCAGCACCAAATATCAACAGACAAACTATCAGACCAGACTCTTTACCCTGAAATTTCTAATCCCCAAAGTGGTTTATATTCTTGGTCTAACTACATAAAGTGTGTCTTAGTCTGTTTGTGCTGCTATAACAAAATACCTTAGACTAGGTAATTTATAAAGAGCAGGAATGTATTTCTCATAGTTCTAGAAGCTGGGAAGTCCAAGATTAAGGTGCCAGTGTTGGCATCTGGCGAGGGCTGCTCTCTGCTTCCAGGATGGCACCTTCTGGCTGTGTCCTTACCTGGCAGCGGGTGGAAGGGCAAGAGACAACTCCCTTCAAAGCTGAGCCCTTCTGAAAGGGTGCTAATCCCATTTATGTGGGTGGATCCCTCATGAGTTAATCACATCCTGAAGGCCACACCTCCTATTATATCCAAAATACCCTTACCCAGACAAAGTCTTGAACCATCCTGAGAGGGCAACGGGATTAATTCAGGGACACGGAACTCAGTGCTCCCTGTTTCTGCAGTATTTGACACTCCACTTAAAATGCGTTTGAAATTCAGAGTCTCTGACAGGGACTGCTTCCCACAGCAAGTGAGCTGCTCAAAGAAAGAGAGAGCAGAAATTTTATAAGCAGCCTCAGAAGCATGTTGCATTACTAATGTTCTCATATTCTGCCTCCACTTCCCCATGGCAAATTTCGGGAGGCTCTGATTTCATTTTCTTTTAACCTAGAGTCTTTCTGGAACAAAGACTGGATGATGCATATGGGATTCGGAGAAGGCAGTGATGAGACCAAAAGCACAGACTTAAGTCATTTAGCTAAAAGTGAAAATATATTGTTTCAGATACTAAGTCTCCAGATCCTTCCCTGGTGGTTCAGAATTCATGTTTTCAGAGTCGGAGACATCAAAAGAGGAAAATAGGACATTTATCTTAAGATTTTCCAGAAAAGCCACAAACTGGTCAAATATTGTGGTTATCTCAATTTATTTTGCTAAAACAGCCATACAGATTTAATCAGCTTGCCACCTGCCTATCTCTGTAGGCAGCCCGATGACCACCAGGGCTTGGACGTTCGGTTGGAAAACTGATGAGCCCGTGTTTAAACAGGGCCATTTACCAGCTCTGCCCGCCTCCGCCTGCCCCTCCGCACTGTCCCACAGTCACGCTGCCACCTTCAGCATCCTCTGTGATGTCGGGTTCACACGTATTCTGATCCTTACGATAGCTATGTGCTGAGAGTCTCCAAACATAAAATGCTTTTTCTTTCCACTTTAACTCGTGACTGCATCCTCAGTATAGTTCCGCCTTTGAACATTGGTTTTAAAATATCTTCCCACAGCTATTCATTTCAGGTGGGTCTCTGTGGAACTTGAGCTTTGTCTACACTTCGAGTGACAAATCATATGTGTGTTCGTCGGTACAAATATATGTATATATGCACATACACCCAGGCATGCACACACATATACAGAAGCGTGGAGAGGCAGGGACACAGAGTAGGAAGGCTTAAGTCTGCTTACACTGCGTTTGCTTCATTGTTTACCCGTGAACGACGTGGGTTGAGTACATTCTAGAGAGTGTTAACTCTCGGTAACTCCCAGTCCTGTTCCCCTATCTGACGGGCCTGCAAGCACAACAAAGCCCTCATCTGTTGTTTAATGTTTCCAAAGGATTGCTACAGTGACATAGTGAAATTGAAAAAAAAAAAATATTTTCATAAATATGACACTGTAAACACAAACCTTAGAGGTTTAAAAAATATTAAAAATCTGCCCAAAATGAAACTCTACGGCTGATTGCTTCATTTAAAAAAAAAATTAAAACATATTTTTTTAAAGTATTAAAATTTTCAATTTTAATTTCCAATGAATAATTCCAAAAGAGTTTCCAATCTACATAGCTAAGGGGTAACTAATATTTCACTTTCTTTCATGGGAATTGACTAAAATAAAAGTGATTTAGTGTATTGGATGCTTATTTTGTTTCAAACTAGTCACATGAATTATCTCGTTAAATCTTGAAGACTGATGCAGGCTTTTATGGATCACAGATGCTGTGACGTGTTATAAAATTCTGATATTAATTCAAATGATCTGAGATTGACAAGTGTAATTGTTCCCCTGGTACCTGTACTGAGAAACTTTCTACTACCCTGACTTTAATTTTGTGTAGCATGTTTTACAAGCAAATGTGCCACAAATATCCTAAGAGCTACTCAAGTGTGGTAGAAAGTCCCAGTAGGGTGGCATATTAACTTTATACAGGAAGTTGAAAATGACACCTTATCCATCCTACCTTAGATATATATTGTATCTATGCACCTCAGTCAATAAATCAGAAATTCCAAGGGAGAAGAAAACATATAATTATCTAGCTGGGGGTTATTTTTATTAATTGGTCATAAAGGAAAATCAATATTTTGTTTCTATATAGTTGTCTTTGTAGTAAGCCCGGACATGGTTACTGTGGGGAAAAAAAAACAGTATTTACACCTCCTTCTCTATATTGAAGTTTCTGGAATTCTGGGCTAAAGTCAGATCCATCAGTAGTTTGATTCAGCATCTAAGGAGCTTGATTATGTTCTTTCAGGTCATTTCTTTTGGTAACACTGCACATTCACATTGGCAAGTCAACAGCAGGCATGGAGAACTTGGAAATTTTTGTGAGTTTACTACTTTTGTTCACTTTCAAAATAAAGAGTATCATTTCTGGCTCTGGTCCAAAGCCAAACCAAAAAGGTAAGAGTCACTGTGACAGACTGGAGATAAGCATGCACTGGTGGGTTCTTAGCAGTGAGTAATGAGGCTATACTGCAACATTTGTTTCATTTACTGACTGTATATCCATACTGATCGTATGCCATGTGCAGCTGAACTTCCGGTAACTGTCCTCTCTGCTAGGTGTCTTCTGTTTGCTTCCCTGATCTGCTCTCCGCCCTTCCCCAGACTGCACTGTCTTTGCAGCACATAGGGGAAGCTAACCTGTTTGCATCCTAGCGCCTGAGCTTTCTTGCTTGCCGGCTTCTAGCTGTGTTCGGCCAATGGGAGACAAGAACAGGATTTTGGCGCTCAGGAGCAGGAGAAATCAAAATATTTTGTTATTCTTGCTTCTTCCCTGCCAGGCATGGGCTGTAGGTGTCTGCCTTCTTCCAAGGCCACAGCCCCTGATGGAGATCACCTTAGAGCTTCTCCCTCTTGCCCTTTCAGGTTTGGCATAGTAACTCTTCCCAGTTTGGCTAGTTCTTGGGTGTTTTACTTTATCTTGTTGCCTCCTTTGATCCTGCCAACATCCATTTAAGGAATCTCTGCATATTAAAATTTCCCTGATTCCCCAATTGAATGTGACATATAGTCCTTTGTGGGACACTTACTGATACATTGTATGTATGACAATCAAGCTGACCCTTATATATTGGTTACTTTATGTCCTGTAAATGCTTAGGCTAAGGCACATAGATGGTAATAGTTGCATAGCTCTTAAATAGCATGTCTGAGATTTGAGCTGAGATAATTTGTCTTCAGAAAATAGAAGTTTGCTACTTCCAGAATCTGAAATGGGGACTGCTCAGGTTAGCGGCTTTTCCAATCACAAAGCCAGGGATGTTTATTACATGACTTGCCATTCATTAGTCACCATTCACTGTGAGAAGTGTTTATTCAAAGTCATTAGCTGAGTTCGCCAATCACCTAGTGATACTTTCAATTAATCCAATAGAAAAGCATGTTTTGTGCCCCAGCTAATTTGTGCTTGTTAAAGTATAATTAGTACGCAATGTCTAACTTCCTTTTATTGAGACAATGCAAAACTAGGCAGGAGCAGGAATAATTTACACATAATCAAAGATAATTGCATGCCTTTTTTTCAAATTAATGGGGGTAATAAAAGATTTCACAGTCATTTTTACACCTAAGCCTCCCCATATTTCAGAATATGGCAGCAGGACAAAAGGGTGGTAAGAGTGGCGTACTGAAAGCCAGCTCATCTCGACAGAGCAAAGCCAGGAGGAACTTGTAGCCTTTCAGGACCTATCTGTGGAACTTGTTCAGCATTGCCCTGATGCATTCTCTCTGCCAAGCCACACTCAGTCCAACTCAGCATCCAAAGGCGCGGTAATAGTCGCCACCTCTTGATTGGAAAAACTTGTGGGACCAGAAATATTCCCGTGGCAATTTTGAAAAGTACAATTTGCCTCTCCAATTAAAAAAATACTTTTGCTGTCTAATCTTCCTGATTTTATTTTTAATTTATTTTTCATTAATTTATTTTTTAGTCTGTGCAGAAAATCCATAGATATAGACTGGTGTCATCTCTCTCTCTCTCTCTTTCTCTCTCTCTCTTTCTCTCTCTCTCAGCCGAGCTTGGCTTTTATAACAGATGCTTATTTATAGAAAGTCTACAGAATGTGAGACTTAGGAGCATAGACTCTGGCATGAGACACCCAGGAGTCAAATCCCAGCTCTGCCACTTGTAAGTTGTACAAATTTAGGTACGTTTACTTAGGTCTCTGTGTGTTGCTTTTGTCATCTGCAACAGGAAGATAAATGATGATTGCTTTTTGTATTCTAAGTTTTTACCAACTCCAAGTTCATGTAGATATTCTTCCATTTCAGCTTCTAGAAGCTGTGCTGTTATGCCCCCTTGGGATTGGATCTTCAATCTATCTGGATATAATTTTGTTTGTGGAGTGAGGTACAATTAAAATGCCTCCTATTTTCCCTATATTTCTCTGTGACAGTTCATTGAAAAAGTGGTCCTGTTACTACAACTTTGTGTTTCAGCTTCGCCGTAAATAAAGTCCACTGGCTTATTTATCCATCTGTATAACTCACGGTCTGGATTCCCATGACATTTAATAAGCCGTGATATCTTATAGAGAAAGTCCTTCGACCTTGTTAATTTTATACAAAAGCAACTTGGTTATTTGTGGCCTTTGACAAGATTTGGGGGATTGGTTTGTCACTTGACCTTTTGCCAAGAATTTAGAATCACTACCTTGTCAATTTCCACACATACAGTCACATGAAACCTGCTACATTTTTATTAGAATATCTATCTATCATTTGTGGAGAACTGACATCTTTACAATGTTGAGTCATCCAGTCTAGGAGCATGATCTACCTTCTGTTTATTTAGGTCTTCTTCATTCCTCTCATAAAGTTCTACAGCTTTCTGTGTAAAATTGTTCCACATCTTTATTTTTTTTATTCCTAAATATTTGATATATTTGCCTTTCAATTTTCTCTAATTTCCCAATTGTTTGTTGTTAAAATGTATCAATTGAATTGCTTTATATATAGAAATATTAAGATAGTAACTATCAGTCTTGCACATGCTATTTCTAATATTTTATCTGTACATATATCTGTGAATAATGACAATTTAATTTTAAAATTTTCATTTCTGGTACCTGTTATTTGGTTGGTGAGCACCGTCAGTATTTGAATGCAGTGGTGGTAAATTTCATACATGTGGTATCCCCAATCTACAAAGAATAATTTTCAGCATTTCATCATTAACTATGTTTGGTTACTTTTATTTTTTTTCTTTTCTTTTCTTTTTCTTTCTTTTTTTTTTTTTTTTTTGAGACAGACTCTCACTCCGTTGCCCTCAGTACCGTGCCGTGATGTCAGCCTAGCTTACAGCAACCTCAAACTCCTGGACTCAACCTCCTGCCTCGGCCTCTCGAGTAGCTGGGACTACAGGCTCACACAGTGACACCCGGCTAATTTTTCTATGTTTAGTAGAGACGGAGTCTTGCTCTTGCCCAGGCAGGTCTCAAACTTCTGACCTCCTCTGAATTTCTCATCTTTCCCGAAACTTGGCCCTTCATGTCCTGATTGCCTTAGTAAACACGCATCCCATGTTTTTGTTTTCCAGCCTCCTGGGACTACCTAAAACCCTGTCTACTATATGTTTTCTGCAAGGATTTTTGTTTGACTTCTCAATCTCTTGTTCAATGCTGCTTACAACTTGCAAATCCTTGAAGGGAAAAAGTAAAACGTCAGTCTCACCCCAGTAAGTTTCTGAGCCCTCTAGCATCTTGCCCTCATATACTGCTTGTCTCAGTAGCTCCCCAAGGCCATTAAACAGATTTTTAAAAAATGTTTCCAACTTTCCTAGTTTCTCCCAATGACCAGTTTATTTTATGGCAAAGGAGCCCATCACACCCCAAAGTACAATGTCTCTCACTCGTTCTCCTTTTATTCCATCTTCTCTGAATTTCACATCCTTCTTTACATTTCGGCTTAGTTAGAAGCTTGACTGTATTTGAAGCCTGTCACAAGTTCATTCTGGGGCAGATTGCAGCTCTGTACATCTCAGCTCACCTGAGTCCATCCATAAAGGGAGCAATAAAAAGAACAGAATGGTTGTCTCCGCTCTTGTTTTTCCTAATCTATACTAAATTAGCATCGGCTCCGTCTTGTAGGCAGAGAAATGCAGGTAACTTTATTAGTTCAAAAGAATATTGTTTTTACTAATATTGTCAAGAACTATCTAATTGGCACCCACATTGACCTTTAAATAGGGAATATAGGAGAATATTGAAGGAAAAATCTATAGTGATTAGATTTCTCTGAAAACAATAAATACTTCTGGAACTAGGGAAAATGTCATTTTATTTATCTAGGGTTTGCTTCTGCAAAATGATGTAAGAGCAACAGTAAACAGAACGCCCCTGGAGAAAATGGCAGGTCCCAGTCCAGCGTCCTCTCTCCTTGTATCCTGCTCATTTCCTCCAGACAATCCAGCAATGCATCTGTCTATATCTTCATTGTTTACTTCCTTGTCTGTCTTTCTGCATTTGATTATGAGATCTATGGGGATGGCAGCCATGCCTCTTTTCTCCGATGCTATATACCCTGTGCTCAGAAAAACACCAACAGCAAAGTGGACCCTCAGTGCAGACTTGCTGAAGGATTGGATCATTTAATGAAGTAATAGATGTAAATACAGGGTATAGGTGTCTCCACTCTCTTATTTTGTGCCTGTGACCATCGTTGTCAATCATTCATGGCACTTTTTTTTCTCCACCCAATCTATACATATCAGAATTTGCCTTTATTTTATTGCCAACAGAGAGAGCTCTTCCAGTATGAAAGCTGTTCGTTACCCCTCCTCTGAGAGGTAAGGTCTATTATCTTGAAAACTACAGAATCTTGGAATCAGATAATCTTATTCTAACAAAATTTAGAAAGTAATTCCTCTTCCCAGATGTTGTTTCACCTTTATTCTTCAGATGTGATGAAACTTTGCCCAGGGACCAGTTCTGAATTGTTTTAAAGAAGACAGATGGTCTGCTTGTGTTTGCATCCTGGCTCGTGTGCTAGCTGTGAGATTCGGGCAAAGGTCCTTTTCCTCTCTGTGCTTCAGGTGTCTTATCTGCAAAAAATAAATAGTAATAATAGTACCTACCTTGTAGAGTTGCCACTCTGGTTACATTAATATGTTCAAAATACTTCAAACATGGTCCATAAAACAGTAAGTATTACATAGATGTTTAATACTATTGTTTTTAAATGATTATTTGCATGATGATCCTTAAAGATCTCTGCCCTTTCTGAATCAGCACCAATAATTAATGGATTTTCTCTGATTTCAATATGAGCTTTAACTATTTCAAGGTATGAACTATAGCAGTAGATGGCAAACATTTTTACTACATCCCATAGTAAAACAAACAAACAACAATTTAAAAAAACACAGTAAAATATCTAACTCCATCCCAGTATCTATGCACACGCACACACACACACACACACACACACACACACACACACTTTTTTTTTGTTAAGTGCAATGAGCTTAGATATTTTCTTCTCTTTTCCATTCCATTTTGTATCGTCCTGTTCCAGTCCTATTCTACATCAGTTAAAAATATTTGCTTCAACTCATTTATTTCATGCAAGTAATCATTGTGACCTGAAAGAAACTCCTGAAGGAGTTACCCCCAGCACATAGGCGACAAAATAAAGTCAGGTTTTCATTGAATAAAATACTGTCTAGAATAGGGATATTTTTTAATCTACCAAGCTATGGAAAGATATGGGGACCTTAAATGCATATTGCTAAGTTAAAGAAGCCAGGCTGAAAAGGCTACATAGTGTATGATTCCAACTATATGTTATTCTGGAAAAGCAAAACTATAGAGACAATAAGAAGATCCGTGGTTCCCAGGGGTGGTGGGGATGAATAGTTGGAGCACAGAGGACTTTTAGCAGTGAAATTATTCTCTGTGACACTGTAATGGTGGCTACAGGACATTATGCATTTGTCAAACCCCATAGAAATGCACAACACAAAGAGTGAACCCTAATGTAAGCTACAGACTCAGTTAGTGATAATGTATCAATATTGGTTCACCCATTGTAGCAAATATACTGCAATATGAAAGATGTTAACAATACAGGGAACTCTAGGTGAGGGAGGTGGGAGAGGGTCTATGCGAACTCTGTACTTTATGCATAATTTTTCTGTGCACCTAAAACTGTTCTACAAAATAGTGTTTATTAAAAAAATGTGGACCCGAATGGCATTTAAATGTAGCATTTCCTGTGACATGTGTGGAAACATTTTGTGCAGGAGTAGGAAACCCTCTCTTTCCTAGTCTTGGAATTTTAGTACGCTTCCTTCTCCAGCCCTATCTGTGGTGAGAGGGTAATTGTTTTATCTTGACAAGGATGTCGCATAATTTTATGTGACATTTTTATCCGCTGCACAGAGAGATGAAATTCATTAATGGCGTTGAATCGTCCTCCAGGTTTCTGTGCATCTGCGTGTTTCCTTCTGGTCCTTTAGCTGTTTATGCCTCCACACCTTGTCTAGGACAGAATTAAGAACTTGAGGGGAATTAGTCTGAGAAAGACCCACAATCTTGCTCTTACCTCCTCCTGACTTGCTGCCTAACTAACCAGTTTAGTTAGATTGCTAAGGGTTCATTGCCTCTTGTAACACCATGGGTTTATTACGAGACAGATTGGCCAAGAAAACTGAGCAGGAGAGTGTCACGTGTTCCTACATGTGTCCAGGGAGAACAGGGGTTGGCAAACAAGGAGGGAGCAATGAATGCAAAGGAGGTGGGACGAGAGGAAAACGTCATGGAAGAGGTAGCTGAGCTCAGCCTTTGGCAGAAAACAACAGAAACTGATTTGGGATGTGCTTTATAAAGGACATGTGGTTTGTCATTGGATCAGAGTTAAATACAGCAAGTAGGTCTTGGAAAGAGCAGAAACCAGAGTAAGAGGTCCAGGGATGGGAAACATAAGAACAATCTGGTCAATGAGTTCTGTGGTTTTTCCAGCCTTTATAACTCAAGATTCACAGTCCAGATTGGCCTAGGTTGGCTCAGAGCTCTACCCTCCCCCCTGCCTTGTTGGGGATTGTGATGGCACTTAGTCCCCACTAAGGTGATCTTATGGGAGGTGGAGTGTTCCTCAAAGAGCAGTCAAGGTGCCGCCACCAGAAGACAGGGCTAGGCCATAAATCAGTGGAATCCCCTACACGTAAATGAAGATGGTCACTTACTCGAAGAAGACAGGGAACGGAACCCAGACAGAAGGAACAGTATGTGCAAAGGCATGGGTAGAGCTAACCAAGAGAAGAGTAGGAAAACGGAGCTCGATCAGTGTGAATGGGTTGTAAGGCACACGTGATTCTCATTATTTGTGGTAGTTACATTCTGTGATGTCGCCTTGCATCCTGAATTACTGAACACTGAGCCTTGCTAGGTATCGGTCTTGGCAGCCACTCTCCTAGCAGCTGCTGCTTCTTCCTGCAGTGCCAGAGGTGCTGAGGCTGCCCCCAGCCAGCTGCCCAGCCAGGGGATGGTGACTTGTTGTCTTGGTTTTGGTTTCGGTTGGAGCAATTTTAATTTACTTATTATAAGGATCTCTGTCTTCCAAACAACGAATCCAAGGCAAGTTTTACCCCGTTAGCCTTACACTTCCTGCCTCTCTTTACACCTGTGGTATAAAAACTCTCCTGTGGCTATAACTGTCCGTGTGCATCTTGTCATCTGGACTGTTCCAAGCTCAGTTCTTGTGGTTGGTTTACCCTCCCAAGCGTCTTTCATTTAACGGGGCTGCCACTAATTCAAAGGCACTTCTATGGGAGAAACAGGCAAGCTTGGCTAATGATGGGAATGAAAATTGGACTCTACCGTAAATGCATGTAAATTACATTGTTGGTGCTAGTTAAAGTTTTAACATGACACAAAACCTTGTAATTACAAACATTTAATTAGTACATGCAGAAAATGTTTCATTAGGAATGTCTCACTGGGGCCAAAATGTTCATTCAGAAACCTCTCTTGTGCCTGGGATTTTCAGCCTGCTGTGAAGGGATTCCCCACTGCACGTTCAAAAGCAAAGCTGTAAACTAAATATTGGCACATTCCTGAGGAAGAGACATTAAAAGGTTTGAAGACTGCACACAAGTACTGTGTAGTTGTAACACTGATAAATTGTTCAAGCTCCGGGTATCATAATTGCCAAATCACTAGACTCATCTGAAGGAGAAAAAATCTTGGAAACAAAATGTGATCAGAAGATTCTGCAAGCTTTGAAAGTAAATCCCTTGTAATTTGTTTGTTGTTGTCCATATGCTCCATGAATATTTAATGGGTATCTCTAACAAAGTATTTTTAAATAACCAAAATATTACTTTTGCACCTAAAGTAATTAAGGATTCTTTATTATCGTCAACTCTCCAATAAACATTCAAATTCTTCCAACTATGAAAACCTATTTTATAATCGTTAATATATCACGGGGAGATTTAATTTTTCTTATGGATAAGCAGGTCAGCCTTTCATTCTGCTTTGTTTCCACCGTACTCAGCAAATCCTATTACTAGGTGCATGTTTGCCTGAGTTTCCACAGCTGTCTTTTCTGACAGAGCTTGTTTTGTTGCAAGACACAAGCTATGTAGCTTGATCGTCCAGACAAAACCAGGCTTAGCTTGGTTTGAAAGCTGAATTTGTTAGCAGCTTGGTGGAAAATGAGGGCATCTGACTGGAAGGATCGAAAGAATGAAAATGAAAATGAACAGTAACAAAGGTGAGAACCACAACCACTGGGGAGAGAACAAACATATTCATATCTCTTTAATTTATAGAATTGCCTGGGTAATGCAGGGGTTGATTTTCATCTGATTTCCCCAGATACTAATAGAAAAGAAAACAGCTTTATATAAAATTCTAAGTGACTCATACTTATCATAATATAATTCCGGTTCTGTTCTGTTGTGACTGACAGAGCGAATAGTTTGGATATGGGTAGTTTTTGGAAGAAAAATGGTTTGAAACATGAGTCTAAGCTGTTTCAGCAGAGTACATTAAGCCACCAATAGCTTAGGAGAACATTCCTACATTCCTATGACAATACAGATAAGGCTTCTTGGAGGAGAAATGTGAGCAAACCATACCTCTCCATCCTCTGAGCATATGCTTTGGTTGTTTCGGAATTACGTTTGCTCAAATATTGCCTTATCAATAAATAGCTTTTTGATATTTGACCAGATCTAAAGTAATCGCTGTGGTCTAGCACTGCAGTCCCCAACTCCTGGGATGCAGAGCTCTGCCGTCACCCCCGTCTCCCCTGAGTCTGTGGGAAAATTGTCTTCCACGAAATCGGTCCCTAGTGCCAAAAAGGTTGGGACCTCTGGTCTGAGCAGGTGAAGCCTACTGCTGTTTCGGAATCAGTCCACGGCAAATCCCGTCTCAGGACTTCGGGTCCTGCCTGAGCTCCCTGCGCATGGCCTGGGGCTTATTCTTCCTCCTTAAAAGAAGGATTCCTCCTGTCACCTCCTGGGAGAGCCTTCCCTATTCACCGTAATAAGAGAGCCCGACCGCCCGCTCCAGTCTCTCTCCGTCACTGGCTTGCTTCCTACCCTTGCCATCCCGGCGTTTAGCACAGTCCGAAAATAGCTCGTCTTCTTGGATCCTTCGCAGAATTTCTGCATCGGGATGTAAGCTGCCTGAGAGCAGGGTCCTAAGCTGTCACTCTCGCCACTGTGTCCCCAGCCTCACATCACAGCAGGCATCATGATGCATGAATGAGTGGATGATTTGCAGATGGAGTTGATTCATTACTGAATCCTTCTCTTGAAAACCAGCATCATACGGCAGTTTGGGCATAACTGTCTTAAGAACTGTGATCGAGGGTGGGGAGATAGGAGAAAAAATATGGAAACTTTATGGGTTGATTCCCATAAAAGGGCACTGAAAGCACAGTAGAAGTTTCAAAAATAAACCAGAGAAAGTTTAAACTCTTGTTGTTGGATATCAAGGAGACTCAAGGACTGGGTTCCGTGAAAATAGTGAAGCTACGGAGTCTCCTTTTTACCCTCAAAGCGCTATCGGTCAAATGCGCGCTCTGCGTTGACGGTGCGAATGCAGAGACGGGAACAGGCTGCTTTGTGTTTAAGCAGGAACATCTCTCGCCACAGCGAGAGGAAAGCAGATCCCGATAATGTGCCACTATAATTTAAGTATAAATCATGACAAAGAGAAGACACCACATCTTATGTTTAATTTAAGCGTCTCAAGGTAGAAGGAGCAGCACGCGTGTGGGCAGGTGTGCGGTGTGCGTGTGCGCCGGGGAGTGTGCAAATAGAAGGAGAACGTTTTTACGTTTTTACCAAGCATCGTCTTTGTGAAAAGAATAGCCCACGGGGTCTGCGCTTTCTGTGTGGCTGTGCCTTGTCTTCCCAGCCACGTTGCAAGCTCTCCAAATGGTAACGAGCGAATTCCCTTTTTTCTTTTCAAAAACCTACACGCTAACATAGCCCTGGGGGCACAGCGCCTGCCATATGGTCTGTGCTGCATTCACCTGCGTGCGTCACCAGGGATGCCCCAGGCACTTGGGCTGCAGCTAAAGGTCACCCTGCCCCACTGCTGGTGTGAACACAATCCACACGTGTTCTGGGTGGCTGCCAACTCACCCATCACATACTATTAATTCTTTAGCTTCCTGTGCAGGCCCGGGTACACTTTGCTTCCTTTGTCTTACCCCACAAGGATTCTGTGGCATTAGTTCATTTATGGGTGTAGGGTTGAGCTCTTTGGGAGCTGAGCAAATGCACACGTATTCATAGGGGCTTCTTGTATTTTTTTAACCGGCGCCAAACTGCACCAGAAAATAAGCCTTTCCACATATAATTTCATGCTCTTCTCTAAGATTTTGTTTAATAATGATACATTATATGTAGGAAAGATGGTATACAGTAATTTTAACAGTTGATTAAAAGGTCAGAAAATAAAGCCTAGAAACCACATACCTAGGATCCAAGCTTGGAATTGTGCCGGACATCCTGAAACCCCGGCATATGCAATTAAAAATCCTTCAGCAGGCAGTCGGGCCATGAAGTGAGGAATGTAACTGTGGTCTTAAAATTTGCTTTCTGTTTCCCCAGCATTTATAATCCAGTATTCCCCCCCCCCCGCCCCTCAATGAATAATGACCCTCAACCTGTTTACTGTGGATGGAGAAGAATGATGATCACATGTATCGATTTTCCTTCCTCCTCCTTCTTGCTACAAGAGACGCGAGGAAAGATGATCTAGTTTTCCTTGGCCCCCGCTGTGCTCGAGATGCAGTAAATAATAAGCATTTCCAAGGAGAAAGGGAAGCCGCCAGGACGTTCCTGAGCCAGTGAATGCATTTGGACAACAGTTCACAGCTGTAGGTCTTCGGGGAAACGTAAGAGTTCCCAGCTAACAAAATGATGCTTAAAAGAGACATCTTATGCATCTACTGAACATCGGACAGAGCGCTCCGCAGCACAGAAAAGAGGTTCTCTGTAACCTGGAGCTTCTTGCATTTACTATTAGCCAAGAAAAGATTCTCTATATGGTTTTCTCCATTACTTGCTTTTAGTCAACTTTAGTGAGTGTAATTCACGTGCAATAAAAGACACTAATTTTAAGGGTGCAGTTGGGTGAGTTTTGGCAACCTGGGCCTGGGATTGTCTGTGAAGGATTTTGTGTCTCCTGGGTGCCCCTCCTCGGTCGTGTTGCCCCTCCACCCGCTCGCCCCAGCCTCCTCCCTCGTCCCACCTCCCCTTCTCCATCCCGCTGCGGACTGTGAACTGCCGCAGTCCTGGGCCTCTCCTCTCGAGGTCACCAGGCAGAAAGGAGGGCCCCAGCCATGCCCCCATTTCTCAGCCCAGGGCCTGACCTGAGTGGGGGCCTGGAGAACGTTTGTGGAATGCGTGTGTGACCCAGAGGCTGTGGCTCTGGGGGAGGGGCGGCGAGGACAATGTAAGAGGAAGGGGTCACTCGTGAAGTCATTGCTGCAAGAATGCGCCATTCTCACTTCCAGTCTCAGAGCTCCGGGTGTAGACACCAGGGTTTGACCGTTCTGACTGTTTTGTGCAGAGATCCAAACACTAAGGAACCAGCAGGTGCAGGAAGAAGCAGAGCCTGCGGGGCCGGAGTGGAGGCTGGTCTTGCTTGCAGAGACTCTAAGCATCTAGACGCAATCCCTGCAGGAATCGGGGATTAAAGCTTGAGGCACCACCTCACCCAAGGACGTAGGGAGGGGCAGGGAGAGATCTGGCGAGCTGGTCCCCAGAGCCACAAAACCTGTCTCCCCGGTGTGTTACTGGACACCCTCATTCATCTCCCTGACTCACACCTTGAGGACTGCACCCCACGCTTCTGTCAGGCTGACCCTTTCCTGGTTCCCAGGTCCCTCAGCAAAGCTTGGAGGCTGGTGCCTTGGAGCTGGGAAGCCGAAAGCCCTTCCCTGGCCAGGAGAGAAGCTGGGAGACCTGAAGTTCTGACCACCCGGCCTCTGCTGAGTTCAGGTCCTTGAGCAGGAGGTCACCCCAAGTCTAGGGCGATTCTGTTCTCATATGTACATTTATTGCTATAATTTTTCTTTCAAATATGACTTTAGCTGCCTTTTGATATATGGTATTTTCATAATTATTCAATATAGTATTTCATAATTATTCAAAATATTTCCTAATTAACAGTGTAATTTCTTCAACATGCTCTATTCAGAAGATTGTTTCTTTAAGTCCATTTGGGGATTTCATAGTTGCTATCATCATCATTATCATCATCACCATTCTAGTTTATTCTGCAGTGAGAAGAGAACATACTGTATGATTTCAGTCTTTTCAAATGTGCTGAGACTGGCTTGAGGGTCCAGCATATGGTCAATTTGGGTGAATATTCCATGTTCTGTGATTGTCAGCTGCTACACTCTAAATATGTCATTTGGATCAAGCTTGTGTTCATGTTCAAAACTCCTATATTCCTAAATATTTTATGCCAGAGTTCTATCAATTAAGGAGAGAGGTTTGTTGAAATCTCTCACCATGATCATATAATTTTTATGTCTCTTCCTTTGGTTCTATCAAGTTTTTGCTTTACATTTTTATATGCAAATTAGACTTATTTTCTCTTCTTTTTGGACTGATACCTTATCATTATGGTATCAATGATCATTGTATCATTTGAACTAATTTTTGCCATAACGTCTGATATCAGTTTAAAAACACCAGCCTGCTTTTGTTTCCTATTTGAATAATATGTTTCCCTGGGCTTTCAATTTTGCTCTGTTTCCTCATGTTTAAAATTCCTGTGGTGTGAGCATCATGTGGTTGGGTTGTACATTTTTATCCAGTTTGACAAAAATTGAATTTTTATTGGATGTTAGTTAATTTACTTTTAATGAGTTCGGTGATAAGTTTGCATTCAGACTTGTTTTCTATTTCCTGCACTCCCTTTCTCTCCTCTCGATGTCTTCCATTAACATATTATTTTTTATTATACAGTCCCCTCATTAGCATGTTACAGCTATATTATTCAGGTCCCCTGGAGATTATCGCATGCATCTTTAATTCCCAAGAATTAAATATAAATTAATGCTGTCGCTACAACCTTAAAAATGTTAATAAATTAAGACGCTTTAACTCAATCCTTTTCTTCTGTCTTTCAGTTTGTTAGAATCATGGTTTTAATTCTACATATATTTTGAACCTCACAAGACATTACTACTATTATGGATTTATACATTTTAGATTTACCGAAGATTTCTTTTTTTAATCTATGCTCATTATTCCTTTCTTCATTTCTATTAATCTGTCTGAAATTGTTTCTTTATTCTGAAAATTACCTAATTGTAGGGTTTATAACGTAGGTTTGGTGGTGCTGAATTCTCTCAATTTTTGTTTTTCTGTAAATATTCTCATTTTGCCTTAATTTTTAACTTTTTAAGTTATGGATATAGAATTCAAGGATGGCAAGGATTACATTTAAAGATGTAATTCCGTTGTCTTCATATGTAATTTTATGTTGAGAAATCAGCTAAAATCTGTATTATTGTCCTATTGAATATTATATGTGATTTTATCTTTGTTTTTGGTTTTCATCAGTTTGCATTGAAGTGCCTAGGTGTTTTTATTTGTTTTTTCCTTGGATTGCTCTTGCACGAGGTTGGCAGAAATTCTTTGATCTATGGCTACATGTCTTTTATCAATATTAGATGTTTCTCAGCCATGACTTTTTTTTTCAAATGTTTTTATACCCTATTATCTCCTCTTCTGAGACTCTAAATACAAATTTGATAGATTTCTTTAAAAGAAACTTTTTAAAAATTTTAGAATGGTTTTAGATGTATAGAAAATTATGAAGATAACACAGAATTTGCATATACCCCACACTGAGATTCATTTATTGTTAGCATCTTATATTAATATGAAACATTCATCACAGCTAACTAACCAATATTGATGTATTATCATGAACTAAAATCCATATTTAATTCAGGTTAATTCCAGTTTCTTAGTTTTTCCCTAACGTCCCTTTTCTATTTCAGGATCTTATCCAGGACACCATATTCCATTTAGTAGCCATGTCTCCTTAGGCTCCTCTATGGTGTGACAGTTTCCCCAAATTTCCTTGTTTTTGGTGGATCATATAGAATGTAGCCCTTTCAGATTGGCCTTTTGCACTTACAATATGCAGTTAAGATTCATTCATGTTTTTGTGTTTCTGAACAGCTCAGTCCTTTCTATGAATAATATTCTCTTTATAGGCCGGGCGCAGTGGCTCACACTTGTAATCCTAGCACTCTGGGAGGCCGAGGCAGGAGGATTGTTTGAGCTCAGGAGTTTGAGAACAGCCTGAGCAAGAGCGAGACCCGTCTCTACTAAAAATAGAAAGAAATTGGCTGGACAACTAAAAATATATAGAATAAATTAGCCGGGCATGGTGGTGCATGCCTGTAGTCCCAGCTACTCGGGAGGCTGAGGCAGGAGGATAACTTGAGCCTGGGATTTTGAGGTTGCTGTGAGCTAGGCTGATGCCACGGCACTCACTCTAGCCCGGGAAACAGAGTGAGACTCTGTTCAAAAAAAAAAATATTCCCTTTATGAAGGCACCAGGTTTGTTTATCCAATTATTTAGAACACAGTATCTTGGTTGCTTCCAGTGTTTGCTGAATATGAAAATACTTATTAAAAATATTCATGTGAGAATTTCATGTAGATATAAATCTTCAAGTCAGTTGGATAAATGCTTCAAAACATGATATCTGGATTGGATGATGAGACTACATTACACTTTGTTCAAATCTGCCAACTTGTCTTCCACAGTGGCAATCCCATTTTGCCTTACCACCAACGATGAATGAGAATTTCTGTTGTTCCGCATCTTGCTAAAACTTGGTATTATCATGGTGAGGTGCATTTTGTTTTATCTTCTACTGAATTGTGGTTGACATTGTTAATGCTTCAACTGTAGAAAATAGCAGACATAATGCTCTGACAGCCCCTTATTGATACTTTAAGGGTACTGTCACTTCCTACTTCTTCGCTGGCAGGCACACTCTTGGAACACTCACATTTAGAGCTGATTGACCACATTAGAATTCCACGGAAGAAGTCTCTGCTGGAGGACAGCCCAAATGAAGGAACACAGGCACCAAACAGGTGAAATAATCTGTCTTTTGATGTTTCTGCAGCTAGTAGTTTGTGTCATCCTAGCTGAGCCCTAGACGTCATGGTGCTGTAAGAGCTGGCACTACTATACCTTGTCTAAATTACTCATTCATGAGAAACAGTGATGTGTTTTTATTAAGTTACTGAGTTTTGGAGAATTTTGTCACATAGATAACCACAACAATTTCCGACGTGTCTCTTTTGCTCCTTTGTACCTTTCCTTCCTGTTATTTTTCCATGCTTCAATCTGAATATTCACCCTCAATATCTTTCCAATCACTAAACCTCTCTTCAGCTCTGTCTAACATGCTCCTAAATATAATTATTATGTTCTTCATTCACGTATAGTTTTCAGTTCTATAATTGCATCTGAACTTTTATAAATGTTTGGCATTCTCTTTTTTGTCATCTTTTCTATTAAACTGCCTCCCTTCTTCTCCACCACTTGTGCCTTGCTCCTTTTTGTGTCAGGTATTTGAATAATAAAAGTTTTATAGCACCTGGATGAACCTTTAATTAATAGAAAACCACTGGTGTAGGGGCTTGTCAATTTTATCGAATCTGGAATTTGGTGGATTCAAGGCTGGATTTCTGTCTTTGTAAATTTAAGACATTGCTGATTTGTTTGTACTTGCAGGGTCAAGTTTTTCAGCATTCCCAGTCAAATTCTGAGGTTTTTTTTAACAGTTATCCTCTTCCTGGTGGACCTTCAACTTTAAGTTTACCTACCAATACTGTGAGACTTGTGAAAACTCTATTTAATATTTCAGCTTCTAGCTACTGTTTTGTGCTTAGTTTTGGTGCCCTCATATACCGCGCTGCTCACACACCAGTAAGTTTGTTGAGAGGAAAATTAGCTCCAAACACTGGGCTTATCTCCCTGCTCTTCCTTCTCCCTGTGATGTTGGCCCCTCAAGTCATGACTACCATGGCGATCTTGAACTCAGTTGTTTTCTTGCCATTGCTATGAATTGACCAAAATCTCTGCTTACTTTCTTTGCATTTATATGCTTTATATTCAGCCTCTCTGGCCTGCAGCACTTACAAATCTAATAAATGCCTTAGAATAAAAAACCAGCATAGAATTCTAGGCTCGTGTTAATGAATTTTCTTTCTCTCTTTCTTGGTCTTTCCAGTCCTGAAAGGCTCAGGAGTTCTTTGGCGTTTTTTAAAAATGTCAGTCTTTGGCGTTTTTAGCCAGGTATTTTTGTTGTTCTCAGTAGAACAGATGGTTTAGTATAAATTGGTGCATCAAAGACAGAAATGGAAGAGCCTACATGTTACTGTTTTTAAAAGCTTCCAAAAGCTTTTTTTGCAAAAGTGTCTTTTCTTGTGAAGATAAATTGACCTGAAGCCATCTCACCACTCTTGTTTCCTAGTGCTCATTTTTTTGCTTTCATTTGTTTAACCAATTGAATATAAAAAATGAATTTAAAAAACAAAATTATACAGGACAAGAAGACAAAGAAGATAAATAAAGAAGAAAGACTGTTAGTCTCAGGATATTTTTATTCTGGATTAGGAGATAAAACTAAATAACGTAAAGCAAACATCAGCTAACTTAAAGCGATCAATTTGATTGAGCTCTCAGTTATAGTAAGTGTGGGAAAACATGCGTGTGATAATAAGTACTGCATTGACTCTGTCACACTAAAGAATCAGTCTTAACACTGTAATTAAATCTTTTGCAGTTTGGCATTTTACAAATTCTCTGGATTTAGTATGTTTGGTTCCTGGTAGTCTCTCTTTGACACGATATTAGCAATTATAATAAAGATTACCATCTTTAGTAATCTTTCAAGTAAATTCTAACATCATTGGGAATACCTTTTAAGGGGCTACAATTGGGAAAAAATACCAAGATAAACAAGAAAGAAAAAAACACCGGTCTTTGTCAGAAAAAGATAGGTCTTTATAAGGATTGAGTATCCAACTAATCTCTGAGGAATTTTAAAAATGGCTCATTACAATGGAATTCTGATTTAGTGGGTCTAAATCCGAGATATCTGAGAAGATCACTGGTTGTCGGGAGGTCACAGGATGGACAACAATTTCATCCCTGACCAACACTTATCCCTTTATTGGACAAACGTCTGCCTGATGTGATGACTTGATCAGATAAACATTGACCATTAGACATATGGGTACCTTGCTTTCATGATCTAGACAGTGCAAACGTCAATACTGAAAATAATTCACGATGGATCTAAGTGCTTTCTGTGAGCTCAGCATCATCCTTAGCAGGGGAGGATCACAGAGGCTTAGCATGCTGAGATTTCTCACTCACAGTGTGACCAGTCCTGACTGACCAGGCGAGAGGGAATCGTTGAGAATTATGCCGAGAGGCTAAGGTGCAGGACCAAGTCACCGGGAAGTGACCTGGCCCGACCCCCACCCTCCTGCCTTTCACTGAACCTTCGTTATGTTTGCTTTCTCTGCTCACCACTCTCAGGAAATGGCAAACTGAAGCAAATCCATGTTCCTTTTGAATTGAATGGCCATAAAATAAGAGAAGTGAAAATGTCAACATATTATACATTGAAAAAGACATTAGCTTGTGCTGTGAGGACCTATGGAGGAAACATTTGACTTTTTGATCAAAGTGGATTTTTTTGTTTGTTTTTGGAAAAGGCCAGAAATCAATATAAATATTTCCATATTTGCCTGTGAAGGGGTCATGTTACTTCAACAAGTGTTTGTTGGGCACATACTAGATGTCCATAGGCACTGAGGATTCACAGAAGAAATAAGACACTGTATTAGTCCCCCAGGGCTGTCTTGGCAAAGTTCCGAAAGGCTGAGTGGCTTAAGCAACAGACGTGTATTGTTTCATAATTCTGGAGGATAGTAATCTGGAATCAAGGTGTTGGCAGGACCATGCTGTCCCTGACGACTACAAGGTAGTATCTGTCTTTGCCTGTTCTAGCGTCTGGTATCTGCCAGCAATCCTTGGCATTTCTTGGCCTGGTAAATGCTTCGCTGCAGTCACACGGGCACCTTCTCCCTGTGTGTCTTCCCATCACCTCCCCTTGGTGTGTGTCTGTTTCTGAGTCCAAACTGTACCTTTTATAAGGAACCCAGTCACATTGCACTAAATCCATTTCTAATGACCTCATTTTAACATGGTTATCTCCTTAAAGACCCTATTTCCAAATGAGGTTATATTCTGAGGTACTGGGGGTTAGGATATCAATATATCTTTTTTAGGGGGTACATAATTTAATTGACAACATACACTATTGATTCTTGCAAGGGCCTGCTTAAAACAAAACATGGGGAACAGAACTGAAGTAACTGACTTCTAAGTAGAAAACAGAAGGAAGATATAGCCATTGAACCTGAACAGAGGGAGCAAGATTGTTGAGACAAGATTCATTACTGAATTGGAGCTGGAGCTGGCTTTGGGGAGCGAGCATCGCTTCTACCAGCAGAAGACTCTGGGCACCAGGCTCAGGGAACTGCATGCAGAAAGACGTGGACAACCAGGAAACACCCCCGTGTGTCTGGTCAGAGAAAACCATCTAGAGTGACAGAGCATTAAGTGACTGAATTAGTTCAGGTCCTCCAAGAAGCTGACTCCAAGATGGAGTCAGACGTGTGATAAATATTTGGGAAAACACCTGGAAAGGGAAGTGGGAGAGGATCCAAGGAGTTTTGGAGAGGCATCAGGTCTGCCCCTTGTGGAGCTGAGAGGCAAGGAAGGAAGGGTGGGTAGGAGCAGTCTTAGAGTACAGCGCAATTCTAAGAAAGCTGTGGTAAGTTTGATGGGGAGTCCTCCAGCCAACACGTCCCATCAGAGGAGTTGTGCATCTTGCAAGAATAAACCTGCATTGGTATGTGTGACACACTCAGTTACTGGCTGGAAGAAGCTGGTAGCAAGTGGGCCCTGCCATAAATGTCATAGAGTCGGAGAAAGTAGCCAGGACCTTCACTCTATTAGGCTTCCAATGATAAAGGATCAGAGAGGTAAATTCCCATGGCAGCCACAATGACAACTAGATCAAAGTGGCAATAACTGATTTCAATAACCTTGTTATGCATTTCATGTGTCATTGAAAAATCATTCATGTGCACTAAATGGATATCTTTTTCTGATATTAGTGCATTTCTTAAATGACTGAGTAAAGTAAACCTATTATTCTCCAAGCTCCCCCAAAAAAACGGCAGAAAGGCTATCCACTCGGCATCTCCATCTCCACTTCTACCCTTGCAAAGACATTGGGAAGTAGAAATGTGTCCTTCAAAGACAATCTCACTTGGATGTAGAAAAGAAATGGCCCACCCCATTCAGATCTGTAAAAGCATAATTATTTTGTGATTCATCTTTGCAAATCCCTCTGAAACGTGAAAAGGAACATTTCTACATCATCTGGACTCAGTTGAGATGGACAACTACTGGAATGGCTGCTCCAAGTGGCAGGCACTCATCAGAACAGTTGGCCAGGTCACAAGGGTTTCCCAGGGGCCTTCTCTGTACACCCACCAGGTCCTCGACTGTCCCCAGGGCTGCCTGCGTCAGTGGTGGAGATGCTTGGCCCAAGAAAGGACTGCTATGTTCTCCCCACCTGGAAACTGAAGATGACAATGAAGACATCTGGGGGTTTGAGGCCAAGTCCCCCGATGGATGTGCTTGGGGGAAAGGCTCATGAAAGCCAGATACTGAGCCCCCCACACCCAGCTCATCCCTCCTTGAGTCTTGTTCGACACTCACTTCTCTCGACTTCTCTCAGCTATGTCAGTGGTCCCAGTCTTTGTCTAAGAAGGCTCATGTTAGTGTTAATTGTCCGGAACCAGAACCAAAGAACCTAAGTAAAAACCCACTACTGAAAATTACTTTCTGAGATGCAGAACTTGAAACTCAGTCAACCCAAAGCACCGAAGACCCAACAACTGAGACTGAAACACGGCTGTTAACTCATCTGTGGGGACCCTGAACTGAGGAAAACTCAGACCCTAGTGAACAGCAGATGGTGGTTCCGAATGAAATGGTCAATTAGCTGTTTAGGAGACATTTAGCATTCTAATGAATAATTTGAGAGCAGGGATTCCTCAAATGATGAGGGCATTATTTCAGACTAAATGAGCAATATAAATTAAATGATACTAATAGTTGCAAGAATTAACATTTATCAAGCACTTAACTCAAATGTGTGCCACGCTCTCATGCTCAGAGCTTTAGATGTATAGTTGGATTACTCACCACCGCTATCTCATGGAAAGAGCCTATCATTCTTTCACTTTGGAAATGAAAAACAAATAAAAGACAAACACAAATACACAAACTGGGACTTAGAGTCCACAGTCCATTGTCCCTCGGATAGCTAGTTGCAGAGATGGGGTTTGGTTTTTTTGTTTTGTTTTTGTTTTATTTTGTATTATTATTTATTTATTTTTGTTTTTGTTTTATTTCAGCATATTGCAGGGGTACAAATGTTTAGGTGACATATATTGCCTTTGTCCCGCCCGAGTCAGAGCTACAACCTTGTTCATCCCCAGACGGTGCACACCGCACCCAGTAGGTGTGAATATACCCATCTCCTCCTTCCCCCTCCCGCCTGCCTGACACCCGATGAATGTTACCTACTGATTTAATACAACCTATTTAAAACTATATAGTGTTTCTTGTACCGTATTGCCGCATACTAATGCCTTTGAAGCCCTTTAAGCAAATGGATCATTAACTAATAATTTAACCTAGAATACATCCCACCTTCACTGAATATATTTCTCTTCTGGCCAATATTATCCGACTTTGTTCACTGCCATTCCTCCACTTTCTACTATAGCGATATCCAACTAAATGTGATGGAGTTCATACACAGAATTTAGACTAATCTCTGAAACACAGAAAACACCATGTGTGTTTGATATTTTTGCTCTTTATATACCATACTGTTTCATATTTTCATTCCTTTGCTCAAAAATTCCCTCTCCTTGGAATATCTTTCCTATATATTTTGCCTGACATCCTTCAGAACATAACTGGTTCATCATTCTTTCAGGAAGATTTCTCTGAATCCCAAGCTGAGCTAAGCACCCGTCGTACCCTTTATATAAACCTCATGTGCACGTCTATCAGTATGCAGTTTCTGATTTGTTTTACTTACAATATAAGCTCCTCAAGGAAAGGGACTGGGTCTCACCTATCCCTTTATTCCCAGGGTCCATCACAGCCCATGGAACAGCATAAATATTTGGACGACACCAATGGAATGCATTAGGATCATTTTTAAAAGCACTTTCAGCTCTGCTATTTTACTCTACCTCTTGGGTAAATGATCAAAGAAGGACCCATTATTCTTCATTTAAGATGCATGAAATGTCAGGCTCCTGGCTCAAACTCTATTCACAGTATAGTCAACAGAATTTTCATATGATTTATTGAATCTGCTTAGCCCATGTGAACATAATTCATCACTACAATCCCAGAGAGCCCCAACCCTCCATCAGGCTTGGGAATTATGCCACGGTGAACCTACAAAGAGCATTTTAGAATCTGGTAACTGACGTCTCTGCCACCTGTACGGTAGCCTGTGACCGAAACATAGAATTTCTATTCCTGGGTCATGTTGCCTGAAAAAACCACACAGGCGTTCCTGTATTTACTGGACTGGGCTTTGCAGAAGACATTGGGAAAACACATTCTGGATTAGTCAGGATATTGATCACCGACCACCGCAACACACTTTGAAATCTCGGTAGCTTGACGTTATCGAGGTTTGTTCCTCATGTAGCTATGGCTTTATTCCGGCAACTATCCTATGCTTGTACCTGCAGAACTGGAACATACGGTCTTCAAGATCCTTGCAGCAAGGGAAAAGAGATGGATGGAAAAGACACTCTAGCTTTTAAGCACCTCATCCCAGAAGTGACGAATGCCACCTGCATGTCCAGAATGAGTCACATGCCCCCAATTTAGCTGTGGGTGAGCCTGAGAAATATGAAAGAGCTCACTGATCTATGTAGGCAGCTCTCTGTCTCTGCCACATGTTCCCAGAGATCTGGATGTTATCAAATGCATTCTAACAGCTCTTCTGCAATAAATCTCGTGTCTGGGGAAGAATTCCCTGCTCGGTTTTCTAGGTTCTAGAATCCAGAGTCTTGGAACTTAACTTTCCCTGACCTGCACAGCAGTGTCTGGCTTCAAGCACACATTCTTGGACTTCAAGCTGTTGTATTGTGTTAATTATTTCAGGCAGAGTAACACCAGAAGGATGTTTCTGTGAGGAAAAATAGATTTAGACAGAGTTTGTGGTGGAGCAACTTCATCCTCTCTATTGGCCTGTTTCAGGTCTGTTGCCTGGATCTATTCTTCTAATAAGCATCTAATGACTGTTCCACCTGATACCCAGGTGTGAGTCACTGTGCCCGCTGCCTTAAGTTCCTAGAAGACAAATCAATTAAGCCCCAAGCCTTCCTGACCTTGCCTTGTCTTCTGTCTCATCCTGACAGCTAGTATCTCATTAGCACACTTGGAAAGGGCTCACCCCAATTTGTTTCTCCAGATGTTTTGGTCCCCCTGTGTCAGAATGAGATAAATTCTGCCTTCATGCAGCCCAGGAGTTTAATGTTAGGTGATGTGAAGCCTTGTTTGGGATGTCAGTGACTCCTCCCAGGGGACTTTGACTGCTGAGCCTCCCAGGTTTGTCTAGATTTGTGGTCCTTAGTGACTACAGGAAACGCTATTTCCTCTTTGATGCTCCGGGTTGATGGTGAAGGTACATAAATTCATAGGTATGCAGGTACTTGTGGTCTGGGTGGAGGGCTTCACACCGTTCCACATTGCTGGGGTCTTGGAGTGGCCCACACTGTATGAGTGTTGTGGAGAACCACGCGAATGCTGAAAACTAGCAACCTTCTTCAGTACCCAGCCCCTGAGGGCAGAAGCCATGTCTGTTTTATGCACCCCTGTGCCTACCCAGCAGCTGGCAAAGCACCCGGCGCAGAGGTGGGAGCCAATCATGAATGAATGAGTCCACGCATGCATGAAAGCCCCGATGACAAGAAGAAAAAAGTATTAGGTTGGTTTTGTCTTTTCCACCTTCTTAGATAAGAATAATTTCAGAATACTCAGTAAGAAATTCGGATGGGGAAGTCAATGCTCTATTCCCCCACAAAAACGGAAACGCCTTCATGTGTCTGCCGGGGGTCACTCAACGGGGTCTTGTGCTGTGTCTCAACTTCTCCCATTCTTGTTGGCCCAGAGGGTGCACAACCCTATCAAGGGAGTTATTTTAAAGGAGGATTTATTTTAGAGTCTGATTGCTTGGGTTTATATTTTTATTTTGTTACTTCCTAGCTATTGTGTGACCTTAGATAAATTATTTACTCTCTCTGTGTCTGGGATTACTCACACGTAGAATGGGGACCATAATAAGACTCACATTTCGCTGGGGGTCTGGTTCCCCAGGCTGAGTCTTTCCCTCAACTGAATCCTGCTGGGCAGCCCTGTCTATACAACACTCTTTTTATAGTCTTCTTCTCCAGGTTCCAGAAACTTCCCTGACCCCTTGACCCTTTGGTACAAAGGAGATAACAATGTTCTTTCCTGTTATCATCCTCAGGATACTGCATTTTAGGTCTCCCTACAAGTGGCCTTCCCATTTTAATACAGTCCCTTATCATTCATAGATTCTATATTCGTGAATTTGCCTACTTGCTAAAATTTATTTGTAACCCAAAGTCAGTATCTTTAAGTGAGACGACACTCTGCCTCCTTGTTGCTCTCATACTGTAAACAGCTACCCTTTTTTCAGTCTCTTTAATGCCACATTTTTTCCCATATTTATGCTTCCTGTTGATGATTTTGCAGTTCACAATGACCCGTAACCATAGTGCTCAAGTGCTATGAGCATTCTCGTGCTCAAGAAGGCTGCAATATACCTTTACAGAGAAGATGTGTGTGTTAGATAAGCTTCGTAAAGGCATGAGTTACAGAGCTGCTGGCCATGAGTTAACCATTAATGAATCAACAATTTACATTACATAATATATAATGCTCTTATATAATTGTTTATGCATCTTGAGAGAGGAATACACATAGAACATGCTCATGTATTGACTGATGAAAACGTTATACCAAAGTCTCCCAGGAACCGAACCCTGTGTTTCTTCTCAGGAGCAATGGTTCAGCATTTGCTGGCCTTTGTGGTGACTTTACTGAACACACAATCCCTAATAACAAGAATAGGCTAGAATGTATTAAAATTTTCACAAATTACACCAATTTACTTGTGTCTAGTGTATCCTGAAGAAATCCTGACTGATAGACTCACAGTCTGTCTGTTATACATGGAATTTCAGAAAATATGAAACACAGTCCCTGACTTCCCAAGGCCTCCAGGCTACTATAACTTCTGCATGGAAGGGATTGAGGCTCCGCCTTCTTGCTTGGACAAGGGGAGGCTGCTGGAATCACATCTTTTCCAGAATGACTTGCCCTGTGCTGCCCACGATCAGAGCCATGAAGCAGGTCAGACCCTTCCTGTACAGAGCAAAGGCTCTAGAAGACAAGGGACCAAGACTGTTTCAGTCACTGCCCCAGCCCTATGCTGGCAAAATCCTTCCAGCTGGCAATGCTGCCTGAGGCTCATTCGAACAAGATGGAACTGTGCTGTCTTCTCTAAGGAGAAGACTGGAGGCAGGAGAGACACCAAGGTTGGCAGATCCAGCATCTTAGCAACATTCTTTAAGCACCAAAGTTCTTCCCGTCTCTCTGTTCTACAACCGATGTGCAAGGTTATTGCTGGAATCTCATTCTCCTCATGGTTGCGATGTGCCTCGAAGTGGAATCTGAGCTGTATGTTTCTTTGATCCCAGAGAGAGAGAAAGTATTAAAAACATCTCCTAATCATTTTATTGAAAAGTCAAAGTCCTTTTTTGTGTGAATGGGCCACCTTCACTCATGGGTTTATGACTGAAGCAATAAACCTCGGCAGGGGGATTCCTAACCCTGATTGGCTTTTGCAGTTCTGCACTGGGGATGGGATCCGCTGCCCTGCGTCTCCTGGCTAAGTGGAAGAAGCAGCACCTAAACAAAATCATTTTCTATGAAAAAGGAAAAGGGCTTAACACAGTGGCTTCCAAATATTGCTACACATTGGAATCGCCTTTAAAAATACCGATGCCTGCCTTCCACCTCTTAGAAATGCTGACGGTGTCGGCATAGGGTGTGACCTTGACATTGGGATTTAAAAAAAATTGGGTGATTTTAGTGCGCAGGAAATTTTGGGAACCGCTATGTTAATAGATGTGCTGGTAGAAGGTGTGAATCATCAGCCCTTCTTATGTCTGAACATCTTTTTCTTCCCATTTCAATCCCTCCTTTCCTGCCTCCCACTCTGTGGTCTCACCTTGAGGGCCCTACATTCAACTGCCTGCCAACCTGAAATCACTTCCGTTTTGACTGTGCGGAGCCCAGGAACCTCATCAAGCAGCATGAAAACATATTTCCGGTGAAGGAGAGAAGGTGAGAAATGGTCTCAGTGCTGGCCCTGCTTAGATGCACACCTGGAGCGGCCACACACTCTAATTCATCGACCTGTGTCTAGAACTGTTTCCATCAACCCTCATTAAATGCGTGAATACTTGCATAAAAAAAAAGTCTTAGAGACCCTGACTGCTCATTGAAATTATGGTTAGATTACCTGAACTTCATACCCATAGAATTTGGAGTACGTTTCTCATGTTTATGGCCTTTACAGAAGTACACCACTCAGATATATTTTAATACAAAATGCAAAAGCAAAACTGCACAGCAACTCCAGTTCAATTTAAAGCTACTAATGTGAAAATGACATTGTTTTTCCCAAAACGTGTTCACCGCTTGCAATACGCTTGTGATAATGGCCATGACGCGACTTGATTGCCATTTTGAGTTCAGCTTGTCCGGGGAAGTGTTCATGTTTCAGCAACGCAGCTCTCCTACGTTTTCTCTCTAATTGAACACAATGAAATAAGTAGCCATATTATTTAATATGTGTCAAGAGGTCACTAGCATTATCATCTCGAACAGAAACAGCATTGACGCTCCATATTAAACTTTGTCACTTTTATTAGTATGAAGCATATAAAATACTTCTTAGTAACAGTTGTAAGAACAAACTCAATGGCCCACAGTAAAACTGTGGGCTGGACTCAGTCATGTGGTGCTCATGCGGATGGTACAGGATGTACTGAAGTCTTTGGTGCATCATCAAAACGAAAACTCCCAAATAAAGCAATTTCTGTAGGCAGTCTTTAAACTACAGTTTAAAATATACCCTGCCTTGGAAACGCTTCCCCACAATAAAAGCATCTTCCTCCCACTGGCCCAAGAAAAGCCCAAAACCCCTCTGAACTCCTGCTGTGCTTTCCTGTGTGCCTCATACATGCTTGGCCTGCTTGTCATCACGCACTAGAAGTTCCCAAAGAAGCACCACCAACAGTGGGAACTGCCCCTCAATAAAACAAAACAACTTCCCCCATGAATCCCTGTGTTAGTGAAAAGACAGAGAAAAACACTAATGAAGTTTTCTTAGTAACAGACATTTGAATTAAGTAAAAAATAATTAAGATAAGAAAATTGGAGAAATGCACATGACTGGGTAATATGATCACAACCATCAGGTTTAACTCATTGGAAGGTTTTTGGATACAGATTCAGTCTGCAGTAAATGGTAATATTTATAAGTGACAATATCCTTAGCAAAGGCTAATACTCTAGTAGTCAATGATTAAAAATTCATCACTGAACTCGATGTAACACCTCTCTCTCCCACGTCTTGAAAATTAGCCAAAATGTGTTTCCTTTTTTTCCCCATTTGAGAGAGAGAAAAAAAAGGGGTTTGTTCAAAAGTATTTCCATTATTAATAATAAAAGTTTTGCCCTATTTATTGGTCATATCATTTCCTATCAACAAATCTCCTTCATAAAGTATTCACATTTACAGTTCAATTATTTATAGTTTTGAACTTGGGTGATATATTTTTATTTGCTTTTAATTTCCCCATTCTATCTTTCAGATGGTGCCATACTTTGTCATGAATGATTTGGTGTTAAATTACGTAGAGTTGCCATATTGCCACTAAACTCCTGCATTTGATGGGGTTATTAAAATAGGAGCGATAAAAATTACCATAGCAACGAAAACATAAATTCATAACCCATTTCATCTCCAGTGTTAAAAAATCTTATATAGCTCTTGCGAATTCAGGTAAAATGCAACCCAAACCTTGAGTCACTGAATCAGTCAGGACCCAAAGATACATCAGCTTTAAAGGGCATTGAATCTTTGGAATAGCTCACACTAAATAGCATAATTCACTTTTTAGCTTTATTTGGAAATAATTTTAGACACACATAGAGCTTCAAAATTATTACAGAGAGTTCCTAAATATTCTTGATCCAATTTCTCCAGATGTTACTGTCTTACATAACCATAATCGATTATTAAAATCAGGAAATTAACATTGGTGCAATACTATTAACTGATCAGCAAACCTTATTAAAATTTCACCAATTTTTTCCCCCCTGAACTAGCCCTTTTTCTGGTTCAGAATTCGTATTGGACTAGTCATGTCTCTTCAATCTCGTGCAATCTGTGATAGTTCCACAGATTGTTTTGTCTTTCATGACCTTGACACTTTTGAATAGTACCGGTCAGTCGTTTTAAAGAATGCCGCTCAATTTGCATTTGTCCTGTGGTACAAATGCCACAGAAGAGATGTTGCAGGTTTCTCAAGGCATCGTATCAGGTAGTGCATGAAACTGATATTTTGTTTTATTAGCAATGGTAAAATGTATTGCTTAAAGTGCTACCTGTCACATTTCTTTATTCGAAAATGACTATTCTATCTTTATAATTAATAAGTGTATTGTAGAGATAGATTTTGAGTCTGTGCAAATATTAGGTTTCTCTTCATATGTATGCCTTTAAAGTCAAACGCTGATGTTACCAATTGATGGTACTTGCTGACAATAATTATCACGTTAGCACTGATCTCAATATGATTTTCCTTTTCACGCATTCTTTCTGCATTTTAATGGAGATTCTACTCTAAGAAAAGTCATTCCCTTCCCACAATTGATTGATTCATTGATATCACATCCCATGAGTATTTTATCTTTGATCTGCATTTGGTTGAAGAAGTCCTCATATAAGTGGACCTGTGCAGTTCAAACCCCTATTGTTCAGGAGTCAACTGTACTGTTACCTCCAGTTCTGATCTGACACCCCTGGGTTCACTCTAGCCGTCCTCGTTTTCCTTTGTGTAACATTTTCGTCCAACATGGAGAACCCTGGCTCTACAGCATATTTATGTATTAATCCTAATATATACGTAAAGTAGATGCAGAACTATTAACCTATACCTTTGTAAAAAACACATTTACTAACTATATTAAAACATCTGTGTACAATTCTTTAAATACTCTTTCATATATTGTCAAAATACTGTTTTCTGAAGTCTGGGCACTGTTTTCTCCAGTTTCTAAGGTTATCTTTTTAGGTCTTCGTCCCCTTCAGTGTGTCTGTGTTTTTCCTTCCTAATACAGACAGCTATTTGCATTGTTTGCATTCCTTTCTTTCTGCCCTCCCCCTCCTCCACCCCATGGATTCTGGTTGATTTTAATCATTTCTTTATTTTTGATTTTTTTTTTTTATTTCAGGAAATTACAGGGGTACAAACATTTTGGTTACATGTTATGACTTTGCCACATCCCAACCATGATTTGAGACGTGCCCTTTCCCCCTCTACAACTCTCACCGCGTCCATTAGTTGGGAATTTACCCACTCCCAACCCCCCTACCCCCAAAGAATATTACTACTGTGTGAGCACCTTAGTGTTGATCAGTCAGTGCCAGTTTGATGGGAGGTACATGTGGAGCCCATTCTTCCATTCTTGTGATACCTCACTTCAGAAGATGGGCTCAAGTCTATCCAGGAAAATGTAAGAGGTGCTAGATCACTGTCGTTTCTTATAACTGAGTAGTATTCCATTGTATACATATACCAAATTTTATTAATCCACTCATGGATTGATGGGCACTTGGGTTGTTTCCACATCCTTGCTATAGTGAGTTGTGCTGCCATAAACATTCAAGTACAGATGTCTTTGTTCTTTTGGGTAGATGCCTAATAATGCTATTGCTGGATCAAATGGTAAGTCTACTTGTAGCTCTTTGAGATATCTTCAAATTCTTTTCTACAGAGCTTGCACTGGTTCTAGGAGGCAGAGCTATAAAAAATACAGTGTCCTTAGAGGGGCACCCCTCCTCTTCATACTTACAATCTCACCCCCATTTTCCATTCATCTCATTCTGTTTCTACCCACTCCCCGAAGACAAGAAATCTCATGTATTTCTAGTTTTTTTCTTCCTGTACCTCTTTCCTACAAATGTGTAGATTTGTGAATATTTTCTTATATCCCATTCTTATATGAATGGTAGTATACTACAGATAATTGTTTACCCTTTGCTCTTTTTAAAAAAGATTTTAGCTCTGAGTCATTCTTATTTTCCACAAAGTGAGTCATTTTTTCACCGCATGAGTTTTTATTGCAAGCTACACACAGCACCAAAAAATTTCAGGTGAGTCAATTTATCTTTCTCTAGGCTCCTAAGGCTTCTTAAAATAGCATCAAACAGTTTCAGAGACATAACCTATAGATTTCTGTTTTAATATGTTCCTCTGTTCTCACCCCCAATGTATTTCCACGTTAGAGAAAAACATACTTCTTCTCCCGCACTTTGAAAATATGATTTAATTGCAAGCCAACATTTTAACGTCTTTTCTATGGCTGGCAAAAGTAGTGGCCATCTTATAGGTAAATGTCTAAGAAACTTACCTCCTTTAATTTCTGTAAAATAAAAAAAGCTCATTAAGTGTTTCAACATGTTTTTTTAAAAAACAGAGAAATAGGTTACTTTCATTATGAAAGCCTCATTATTATAGGTAAGCAAACTATATTCTTATTTATTCGTGTACAAGGAACATACTGGCTATTTAGCAGTGAGATCTTTTCATTTTCTTTTGGAGTTTATAGAATGGAATGGAATTTGCCAAGATTTACATTTGCACTGTCTGCCAAATACATAGTTAAGTGAGTAAATTCTAGTCTGTATTTGAACACAATATAAATATATCCTTTTTTAATGTCTTCTACAGTTTCATTAAAATCTTTGTGGAATCAAGAAGACAATTGGAAACTCCAATTCTCAAAGCAAAGCTAAAAGGAACATTTTTTTTTTTTTGTCTTTGTCACTGGACACTCCACTTGATGCAGTGTAGAAAGCATGGTCTGTGGTGAGAACTAGCAGAATCAGCTCTATAGGTAAAGAGGCCCATACAGCTGTTATCAAAATTGCCCTAATCGTTTGCCCATAAGACATTTTATTTGCAACCTCTGAATTAATATTTGGAGCACTGGTCAGTTTCCGAGACTGAGCAAGGAAAGACAAGGTCAGGCTGCTGTAGCTGGAAGGTACTGACACCAGCTTGCGGTGAAGCAGGTCAGGTGAGACATTTCCTCACCCATTTCTCTCTTTTGCTCTCCTCTCACCCAGTTTTTTAGGGAGGGGGCACAAAGAAAGAGTGAGAAAGAGAAAAAATGACGACACATTCCTTCCAAGCAGCTGTTTCCTAGTCTAACACAGGCCTGAAAGAAAACGAAAAACACTTTAAATTGGATAAAAAGACAGAATTTTGATATCACACTGCATGAGGCTTCAATTACTAGAATGAGAATTTTCATATAACTAAAAGGAATTGGCAAAACTCTGAACCCTGCCTGAGATTTTATCTAAGAACAGAGCTAGTCCAGATATCAGATTTTTTTTTCAACGAGGATATAATTTACATGTGATAAAATTCATCCTTTTTAATGTATAGTTCTGCAAAGCTTGACCAGTGTAGACAGTTGTTCAACCACCACTACAAAGACATGGGGATAGTTCCATCACCCCAAAACTTCTCCCAGGCCCCTCTGCAACTGACCCCAACCCCCAACCCCAGCTCCTGGAAACCACTGATTTATTTGTTGTTCCTGAAATGGAATTATTCAGTATTTGACCTTCTGAGCATGGCTTATTTCACTTAGCATTATTTATTCAATTGTCTATGGAGAAAATCCTAAGAAATCTACAAAAGTTAAAAACAAAAACCTACTAAAACAAGTAAATGAGTTCAGCAAGGTGGCAGAATATAAGTTGAACATACAAAAATTAGTGTGGAAGCAATGTTTTTGATCAAGGGTTGTTAAACTGTAGCGTGGGAGTGCTGCTCATTCTTACAATCAGAGTTTTTATGGGAACACTGCCACACCCATTCATTTACATATTTTTATGGTTGCTTCATTGCTACAAGAGCAGAGTTGAATATTTGCAAGAGAGACCATAAAATATTTACTATCTGGCCCTTCACAGGAAAAGTTTGCTAACCTGTTCCAGATAATAAGCTATTAGGCATTAAAATTGACTGGGAAATAGAATACCTGTAATAGGTTTTTGTAAAGATTCAATGACACCATATGCAGGAAATGTAATTATAATCTGGATGGCATACATGCTTATTAATATAATTCAATATATAGACTACAGAAATTGAATTTATTCATTAAATAATGGAATTTTAAAAAACCATACTCTACCATAAGACATTAGTTATAGCACTGTGAGATTCAGAAAAAGAAGTTGGAATTCTGTTCTGTTTTTGTTATGGCAGCAGGACAGTATCAATTTGATTTAAAACATTGTATAATCTTTTTCCAATGCAAATGAATTCTTCCAACCCTACTATAAAGTGACCCCTCTGTGATTTAGTATACTTGCACTCTTTTTTATATACATACGTGACTTTCATCTTTCTTCCATGGATTCTTTGGTACCACAGAGGTTAAATTATATTTGAGGAGGGCCCTGGGGTTACGGGGATGAAAACATGGGCATCTTCGGTAGGTCATTTTGGTTTTCCCTGCCGTGGTAGTTGACTTGGAAATGCTTGGAAGCGCATATCCTTCCCTCCTGCCTTCTTTAGCAGGCTGCCTGGTTTTCAAGTCTTTGTCTTTCATGGTATCACGTCCTCAGGACCAGGTATCATGTCCTCCAAAACAGCATGCAAAGCAGGAAGGGACATGAGAACACCGACGGTCTTTACCTTGTGTGATTATTTTCCGTGAATCCAAGAGAAAAATGTTTCGCAGTGACTTAAGACTTCCCCTCCTATCTTATTGGACATCAGTGGGTCACATGCTCACGCCTAGACCAATCACAAATGGGGACAGGTTGCCGTGAGCACCTTGGACTTCGTCCATCTCCTGGGCGTGCAGATGTGGGCGGGAAGGTCCAATCAGGGTCCCGGTCGCGGGAAGAAGAGCGAGAGCGGCTGTTGGAGAAGTGACAACAGTGACAGTCACCAGAGGCCACTCGATCAGAGGACCTCTCTGCTCTAGTGTTCTGGCACTTAAGGCGAGAGAGGAAAAAGAAGGAACACAAACCTCCTTTTCTGATAAACATAAATTAAGTTCAAAGTTGACTTTGCCCTCAGAGAAAAAGTACATTGCAGTTAAGAATAATTGCCTTTTAAGCTTTTTAAAACTGCACCCTGTTTTTCCTAGAGGTCGGCTTTCCCCGTTTTATCCAGCCGGATGAAACGACGATTAGAAAGGCAAAAGGTGATTTTTTTAAGTGTTAAATGATAGGAACATCGTTTTAAATTTTGATTCTGAAGTACAGAGAGAGAATTCTTTCAGGATCAACTAGAAAATCTAAGCTTCTGCAAGGTAGATGAGGAGGAAATTATGTTAAATATAGTTATTTCATTGTTGCCTCTTCTGAGTTTTCTAGGTCTGATTAAATCCGATTATTTAATGGCGAGTCGTATTCCACAGTCACTAAAAAAAGTTTCAATTGTTCATTTCAAATTGGAAAAACAGCCACAATTATAAATTTGGGGATTTGACAACTATATCCTTAAAAATAGAATGGTGCGAAATTCACGTATGGCGGCATCAGTGGTCGTGTAAAAACTTCTGTGTATCATGCACGTGCATCCCAAATGGACATGCCCTGCAACCCATCCCTTCTGACCCAATTCCGTCTGAGTTCATCCCGGGGAGATTGATGGCTGAGTCTCTGATTAGGTTCACAAGTAAACGACCATCGTATTCATTCATGCATTTCTGCCACAAACATGCCCTAAATCAGGGAGGCACGTAGTCGTAATTCATGCTTTCAGTGCTTTTAAGGGAGAAAAAAAGTGAATCTCTGTGAGTTATGAGTCTGAGCCAGGGTGAATATAAATTGACATGGACTAATCGCAGTCATGAAGGGTGTGATTTTTCCATCACACTGAATCCAGTAACGAGCAGGCCTGTAGGAGAACATGCCCCTGCAAGAAGCAACCCTGCAGCCCGTTTTCAAGCTAATAACATTTAGTGTTTTAAAAACATCGTTCCATTTTTCTTATAAGTGCATTTCATTAGGTGACATACAATCACTTTTAGAATAATCAGAACACACAGAGTATTATAATAAAGAAATAAAATTAAAGTCGCCGATGTCCTACCACAAAGAGACAAAAGCAGTTTATATTTTGGTAACTTTTCTCCACCAAATATAAACCTAAAAATATAGAGATATATAGCTCCCCCCCGCCAACCACAGCAGTGCCTTTAAGTTCTAAGCAAATTTAATTTCAAAGAGCATTTTCCAGGCCGGGCGCGGTGGCTCACGCCTGTAATCCTAGCTCTCCGGGAGGCCGAGGCGGGCAGGTTATTTGAGCTCAGGAGTTCGAAACCAGCCTGAGCAAGAGCGAGACCCCGTCTCTACTAAAAGTAGAAAGAAATTAATTGGACAACTAAAAATATATAGAAAAAACTAGCCGGGCATGGTGGCACATGCCTGTAGTCCCAAGCTACTTGGGAGGCTGAGGCAGAAGGATCGCTTGAGCCCAAGAGTTTGAGGTTGCTGTGAGCTAAGATGACGCCACAGCACTCTAGCCCTGGCAACACAGTGAGACTCTGTCTCAAAAAAAAAAAAAAAGAGCATTTTCCAAATGCAGAAATGTAAAATGTCAACCCAAATATAACAGGCAAAGGCAGTGAGTCAGACAAAGTTCCTCTGATTTACTGCTGATGGAGTTTATGTCATCGTCATATACTTTATAGACTTACCTCTGTGGCGCCTGTTAATACCTGCTGTGCCTGAGCTCAACCATGTCCCAGTGGAGGCAGTATTCAGCGTATAGCCCTTCCTGTCCTGTTTCTCTCTGCCACGGCCGTACAGGCACTATCAAATCTTCCACAGGAAAAACCTGTACCTTCTAAACGACTTTTCAATTGCGACCAATAATCCATTAACGCATGGAAACTCCAGCTGCTTTCAATCTGGACACTGCATTGTCATTTTAAGACTGGATGACTTTGGACTCCTACAGATGGCTAATTTAAGATGCCCTCATGGTGATTAGGTACAGATGTGGGCCAGGCAAGCTGGAGTTAGGGGACTTCAGTAAAATGTTTTAATAACTAAGAATGCGGAGGAACTTTCCCCCACCCCAAAGAAATCGCCTTGTAGGAAATTTTAAATCTCTCTCTCTCCTCTCCTGTCCTCTCCTTTCTCTCTGTGTCTCTCTCTGTCTCTGTCTCTCTCTCTCTCTCTGTGGAAGGAGGGGGAATTGGAATTGGGTAAGCAGTTGGCTGCAATTTATATCAATTAAATTTTGAGCTTACTGTGAAAAGTTATTCTTTTTATCTTCATTTTAAAAATCATGATAGCTTTTAAACAAACATGCTGATGAGTATTTATAGTTTGATTTTTCTATATCCATCTTCTCTTTTGGCTTTATTATAAAAAGTTAAAGCAAGAAATGTCAACATCTATGAAAAGCCTAAAAAAATAAAAAAAAATTGGTTTTGTTAACATAATGTATGTCCAACTAGAAAACTTGTGGAAATTATGCACAGACAAATGATGATTTCACACTGTAGGCTTGTGTAATTCTTTTTCAGGACAGGAGCTACCAGAATTCTTTCTCCTGGAAAAAAAAAGTGGAGATAAAATATAAAACTTCTAAGGAGAATGAGATGAGGGCAGATATCAGAAGTTAACAAAATAGCAGATGACTTGATGATACTGAATATATACAAAAATGTATGAAATCCACTATGTTCTAGGGAATATTTGTTTTTCTGTCTCTCATAGTTCTTTTTTATTTTTCTCTTACAATGATTCTGATGCACTACACCTCGGCATCAAGTTGGCATTGGTAAGAATTGCTAAGACAGCAGAGGAATGGAGGAGACAGCTTTGCCCGCAGCCCCGTGGGGCAGAGAAGCCTGTTTCCCTGCTCCTGAGTAATATCACATTCTGCACTGGAATCTTCCAGGAGCTTCAACCCGTGGAGTCTTCCCGAGTGCCTGCTGCATTCGAGACCCAGTGATTGCTAATGAGTGCACCACTTTGGGCATGTCCCCAATCCTTTCTTGGCCTCCGTTTCTTCACCACTAAATTCTGGGTGCTGGAGTTTGCTGTATTTCAGATTCCTTCCAACTGGAAATATCTATACTAATAATTTTAGTATAGACATTATACAGTGTGGAAATTTAGGCCGGAATGGAAACCTACTGACAAAATACGTATTTTAACAGGGAGAGCTGCGCTTCCTTAATTCATACCAGAAGGGAATGCATATGTATGATACTCACATTGCTTTATATGTGTAAAGATAAATAAGTAGACACGCATACTTGTCTAGTTTTTTGTAAGTTCTGAGATCATTATTCATTCATTCGTTTCACAAATATTTATTGTGTATGTCAGTTAGCTTTTCCTGCATAATAATCTGTCTGCAAGCAAAGTGGTTTTAAATAGCTCTATTTGATTGTCCACAATTCTGTAGATTGGAAATTTGGTCTGGCCTCAGCTGAGATGAGCTCACTCGTGTATTTACAGTCACCAGGGATTTGGTGGCCTCACTATGAGTCTGGCAGTTGGTGCTGGCTTTTGGCAGAGGTGATGAAGGACCAGTCACAGGGTGTGTGATGTTCATCATCCCCAGGGCTGCTCAAGTCTGTTCAGGGGTGGCTGTTGCAGATTTTCCAAAAGCAGCAAGAGAAGGCAAGCTCCAAAGAGCAAGCCCCTTTAACCCTCTGTTCAAATGACAGATAGTAAATTACCATCCACTGAAGCAGTTCCCAATTCCAGCTCTATTCCGGATGTAATAAATAGACATCTTTGGATGGGAGGACGGGGAAGGTCATTTGCAGAGGAATGTGACTAAGTGAGGGGAAAAGTTTGTGACCACTTTTCAATCTGCTTCGATGGGCGTCTACTCTGTGCTCAGTGATTTGATGACAAATGATCCCTCCACTACCGACCCCCCAAAAATGAAAAGTCCCACAGGATGGAAGACGTTTTCATTGTTGTTGCTTTGGTTTTTAATTTTTTTTATTTTTTAATTTTTTTTAATTTTTTAATTTTATTGCAACAAACTTTATTTTTTAGAGCAGTTTTATGTCCACAGCAAAATTTATTGCAACAAACTTTATTTTTTAGAGCAGTTTTATGTCCACAGCAAAATTGAGACCAAGGTACAGAGATTTCCCAAATACTCTCTGCCCCCAGGCATACAGAGCCTCCCCTGCCATCAAGACACCACCAGAGCGGTGCGTTTGTTACAACTGATGAACCTACAGTGACCCGTCATTATCTCCCAAAGTCCACAGTTGCATTAGAGCTCACTCTTGGCGTTGCACATTCTGTGGGTTTGGTCTAACGAGCAATGCCACGTATCCACCATTGCAGTTCTCGCAGAGTACCTTCACTCCCCTAAACATCCTCTGTGCGCCCCAATCCCATGGACCACTTTTTAAGGTAGCAATGGTCAAAGGGGGCATCTCAGGAAGGAACGCAAGGTGAGACCAGAGAGAGGAGCAGGGCTCAGCCAGGTGAAGGAAGTGAGCGGGGCAGGGGATTGAACGCCCCGGCAGGCGCTGAGTGAAGAAGAGCCTGGTGTATTTCGGGCAGAGAAGCAAGGCCGGCGTGCAGGCCAGCGTGTGATGGGGAGAGGGTGGGCTCCAGGCTCAGCAGGGCGGGCCGGCGCACACAGTGCGGGTGTTACCCGCGGTGCAATGGGAAGACCTTTTAAAGGTTTGAAGCTGGGCGCCTCGGGATCTGACTGGCACTAAGAACACTCTGGAATGGATGGGGAGGGACGAAAATCGGAGCAGATAGGCCGGTCCACGTCCAGGTTCTGTTCCTTCACCTCCCTCTCAACCTTCCTCACCCTCGATCCTCTAGAGAATCTGCTCTGTGGCATCTGCCACCTCCTAGGAGCAGGGGGCCTGGAACACGCAACGTGGTCCCCAAGAGGCCGGAAGGGGAGTGAGGCTGATGGGACCTGCCCTGGTGGGCGGTGCCCACGGCAGACACCTCCAGACCCTCAGAGCCAACACAGCCAGGAAGTGAAACTAAGTTTCTTCCGGGGACTCTGCAGGCCTCAGAGCTACACATCATCCCGCAGGAGCAGCAAATGGCCTGCCTAGGCTTTAAAGAACGAAAGTATTTCTTTTGTTGCCATTATTGTTTGTTTTCTTTTAAAAAATTGAAAGCTCTATGGGTGAATATTGATGTGTATATAAACACATGGTAAATGTTTCCAAGACTGTAAGCCCCGTGGCCTGGCCAGCCTGAGTCACCCCAGCACATCTCTGCTCCCCCCACGCCTGTCCTGATGCACCCAAGCTCAACGCACGGGCACGTGGTCAGGGCACGATCCCTCATTCTGCTCAGCCAACGGGACTCTGGAAAACATCTTAAATTAAGTAATATATTCAAACATCAGGAAACACAGGCCCTGAAAGAAGCATATAATTATAATGATGAAATAATTTATTATCTACACTGGGACATTTCTGAGATGAAAGAATAAATCCTTAGGACAGTAGGCATAAATGGAGACTGTGTCACATGCAGTTGATAGACGAACAGTTCAGTCACCTAGTTACAGATATTTTTGTTTACAACACTGATTTCATATTGCACTGGGTGTCATCTCTCATTTTTCAAATCGTTTTTCTTAATGTAGAGAAGCAACCCTTATTAACATGGAAAACAAATCAGATTTTTGCATTAATAGCCAAAATGAAATATACTGTGAATCACATAGGAGCATGGGCTTATTTGCAGAAAACTCAGTTTTATGCCCACAAAATAGCTTTCCCGGTCATTTAAGAAAGCAGAGTTAACAGGAGGGGCACACGGAAGCCAGGGCTGAGAACGTTTGCAGCTGCTCCTTTTGTTCTTTTAAACATCATCTTTCATGTTTAACTTCCTCCTTGCTTGCAATTTTGAAGTTTAAAAAAAAAGTTTTCTTTCAATAACTGAGCTGAGCTGTACTTGGCTGGTTTCCTAAATTGCACCATTTTGAATTGGAGAACGTAGTCTAGTGGTGTCCACGTTGCCAGTGTGTGAAAATGACCGGGTGAGGAGGAGGTCACACGCGAGTATTCCCTAGTCCTGAACTCTGCATTCTAGGCGCCATGTCTTGGAGCGCCATCTCCCCACACGGCCAGTCCCATGGCACTCCCTGAAGGCTGTGTCCAAGCGATCACAACATAATCATCTAGGAACAAAGGGTCACAAGTTCCCCGTATTCGTGAATTGAACATTTATGCACAATTCACTTTATTCCAAAAATCACTGGTCTCGATTTGCATTTCCCTAAGGACTAAAGATATTGAACATTTTTTCCAAGTGCTTGTTGGCCATGTATATATCTTCTTTGGAGAACTAGCTATTCAAGTCCTTTGCCAAGTTTTTTAATTGAGTTGTTTGTCTTTAAAAAAAAAAAAAGTTTGTGGACTATTTTTAAATTTTATTTGTAAAATATTTTATTTTAAATTATTTTGGATCCATACAAGGAGAACATATTTATGGGGTACATGTGATATTTTAATACAAATCTGCAATGTGTAATGATCAAACCAGGATAATTGGGGTATCCATCAATTCAAGCTTTTATCATTCCTTTGTATTAGGAACATTCCAATTCCACTCTCTTACTTATTTTGTAATATAAAATAAATTAGGGTTAACTGTAGCCACCCTGTTGTGATACCAAATACTAATTTTTTTTATTTTTTAATATATTCTTATGCTAAGACAAAAAATTCAGAAACAAAGTTTCACATATTTTATGATTCTGTTTATATGAAACATCTAGAATAGGCAAATCCACAGGGACAAAAAGCAGACTAGTAGTTGCCAAGGGCTGAGGGAGGGGCTACTAGGAACGACCGCTTAATGGGTCCAAGGTTTCCTTTTGGGTGGGGAAAATATTTTGAAACTAGGTAGAGGCGATAGTTTGACAATATCGTGAATGTGCTAAATGACATTGAATTGTACACTTTAAGATGGTTGCTCACTTCCATTCAAAAAAATATATTTTCCCTAGATAATCTTGAATTGATGAGATGAAAACATTTCAAAACTTTGCTTAAGATATAATTTCTGCAAGTGTTACATATTCGTTTTCAGCAAGCAGTGATAAAATAATAAATTATTCACTACGTATTTGTTGACCAGCATCGCTGTTTGGCACGACTGTATGATAGTGATGGAGATGGCTAGTTGGCCCCCAATCAACTTTCTCCTCCTCTTTTTTGTTGTAGAACAAAAGAGCCTTCGACCCCTGTAGCTAGCAAAGAGCAGAGAGTCAAACAAATTACTGGAAAATACCTGTACGCTTTGTTCTTCCCCCCTTCTCTCCTAGGTCACTGTAAACCCTGTGAACCTGAATTCTTGTCTCGGGATCTATTTCTGAGTGACGTCAAGCTCAGAAACAACACCCATCTCATACCTGGCGAGGTGGGAAGGAGCATCTCCCCGACATGATCTCATCCTGGGGGAAGTCACAGCACACAGGAAACTCATGCCCCCTTTAGGCCCAGTCCTCAGAACTTTTTAACTTCAACCTGTGATATTCTCAAGAGGTGCCTCACTTTGGGAAGTGGGAACACTTGCTCCCATTTTTTTCTTGATCCCGAAAGAACCTTCACATAACATCCCGTTAGCAGCATCCAGGATAGTGTAACAAATGCCGTGCGCACACAGGCTCGAATTCGGAAATAAAATCTTGTGGATCCTGTTGAAGCCCTCCCAGTGCCCTTCTCCAATTTTCTTTTCTTTCTCTTTCCCTTGATGTAACCACTACCCTAAATTTTGTTCCAATCAACTCCTTTAATTAGGAGTTTGTGACACTCCTTTGGCAGAGACCGTCCGCAACGCCACGTGAGATTATTCATCGAGGGGAGATTTTCACATTTAGCTGTGTGGTTATCAGATCTAATGGATACTAATATTTCATAAAGAGACATTCTATTTCATTACATTTTACATTACTTGATCAAATAAATCATATGCCAAGAGGAGCACAGAGAAATTAAAAGACTTAAAAAAATGGTCCATATCATCAACTCTGTCACATAGTCACCCTAACTTAGATAGAAGTCCAGAATCTACTTTTGCATCGCTTGCAAATAATTTGTTATTCATGATTAATGTCGACTTAAAATGTTTCAAGGTGCTCGTTTCTGTCCAGTGAAAAGGTTTGTTTAAATACAAAGCACATTTTTCTCTCTGATCATAAGTTTTGATCATGCTAATTTATGTGCATCATTTTCTGGTGGTACATTATTGCTGGCAGCACATTTGATACCAGAAATGAATTTTTAAAATTTTATTGGGGCAGTCAGGGTTTAGAGAAATAACTGAGAGGTGGGATGAGGTCCCAGAAAGCTGCAGGGATAATTCACACTGCTCAAGTCAGCTCGTGTCCAGGGGTGGTTGATGGCATGTAACTTTCAAAAAAAGGACTTTTGCGTGAATATCATACATTTCATTTGTAAATACAAGTAGATAAGTTGGAAGCTCTGGGAGATATGTGTTTTCAAGTTTTTTTGTGGGTGTCTTGAAAATAAATGGGACGAATCATTGTCTTCCATCCTTTCTAAATCACTGAGAAGACAGGGTGGTGAGGGGTCACCTCAGGGGTGTGTGTCACGCTGGGGGTGGCATTGTCCTTGTAGGAGGGGACATTGAACATCCTCAAAGGTAAGTTGAAATACCTTCAAAGCACCAGCCTGTCAAAGAAAAAATAAAAACATTTACTTAAACCTCAAAGAAAACTGAGGCTTCATTTAGAAAACATTTGACACTAAGACTAATATTCCACTTTAGAAAACAGAATAATTGCCTTCTAACATTTTGTCAACACTGAACAGGAGTTGAGATCTATAGAGTTTCAGAAAAACAAAAAAAAATGCTTTAACTCTTCAATCACTACATCAAAGGTGGTTTCATGTTCAGAAGCTAATGTATACTCTGGCCAATTAATTCTTCAGACCTGGAAAATACTATCCTTTTAAAACACATAAAAGTGATATCACCACTCAGCAGTCCATTTTTGACCATCTGTGAAAGCTGCTGTGGTCAATATTGTATTTATTTTGAAATAGCATCAAAACGGGAGGCACGGACCTCTCTGTAATTAAAATGGAGCTCACCGAATGTATCGATTGCCGAAGGGAATGACAGGGGTTGGTGGAATAAATGCATGCCTGGGCCCAGAGTTACCTGCCAAGCCCCGAGGTTATTGCGAGCTGTGTCCATGGGCAGGTGCCCGGAGGGCATCTCCGAGCCCCAGGGCCATGCAGCGCCACCTCCACCTGTCCTTGGAGGGAGGTGTCCTCAGACGTGGGCTGCAGGATTGGGCGCTGGTGGCTGTGGCCACTCTGCCTGCCGCGGTCCTGTGCATGCTCTCAGCTGCTCAATACCTGTGCAGGCAGAAGGGGCACCTTCCTTCCCCACCATCGTCTCTACCTGGGGGAGGTTGCCTTCCCCCGCTTACCTTGGAGAGGAGAAGTTTTGCTCAAGAGAAGTAAAAGCTGCTGAGGGCTCCGGGCTCCTGTGTGCGGACTCTCCTGTGCTCGCGTGTGGTCCTACACACAGGATCACGTCTGGACACACGTACACTGAACATGACCAGCTCACGCTGGGGGAGTGCCCCCAGCACAGATGCAGCCAACATTTCCACGCAGTTTCCACCGCGGCATCAGCAGCTTACTCATGGAATCAGGCCCACAAAGGTGGGTGGAGGCCCAGGCGATTCCATTTTTATTTACCTGATTGGCCTTTTTTTTTTTTTGGTAAAGCACTAACATAGGATCACAGAAACTGTGGTATATTTCCATGCTTACATTCTGCAAATGGATACGTGGAACACACGAGCATGTTTGCATGTGCTTGTGCTAGTTACATAGAATTACACCACTTGACAAGCATCGATTCACAGGACACTGCAGATTTTGCCATCTGGCCCTGTGCTTGTGTTTTAAGGCTGTTTAATGATCACCATCTGTCTCCTCCCCATTTGTCTGGGGGGCTGTTACGGCCACACAGTCAGTGGCAGATGATGCCGTGAGTCTCCTTTGGAGATTCCTCTTGAATGACAGACCCCACCCACACTGGCCCCCCAACACCGACCATCCTGTTCCTGCTCGAGGAGTGGACTGTTTCAATCCCCTCTGCCTCGGTGAGGAGCAGAGCTTCCGAGTCAGAGGACTGGGTTTCATTCCTGTGTCTGCCACCTACTAGTCATGTGAGCTTAGACAAATCAGCTTCCCTCATTGTAAAATGAGTATAATAACCATCTCTATTTCAGAGGATTATTACATGGAATAAATGAGATAATGTATCTAAAGCAATTAGCACAATGCCAGGTACTTAGCTGTTGCTCAATTATTATATTATTAAAAATAAGCATATTAATAATCAAATAATGACATTTATTAGTCAAAATAAATGTGATATGCATGTATATATGTTTACATTTAAATACTATTTGTAAATAAGTGTTTGTATATATATAAATGTGTTGTATATTTATAAAAATAAATACATAAATATATACATATATAAGCACACACACGCACATGAATATACAATGGCTTTCTGAAGGTCAAGAACTAACTTTGAATCTACCAAAATTCTTAGGACAGTTCTATGCATGAAGATAGAGTTTGCGGAGTATTTGTATCAAGGGCTTTATTAATTAAAACAGGATAGACACCTCTTTTTAAAGCATAAATTCTGCTTTAAAATATTAGCTGGCTCAATAAAGTAATGACAATATATATTTTTGTCTTTCACATATTCTCACTTCAAATTAAAGGGAAGGATCCATTGTGGCAAAATTCATTCAATGAACAGCCAGTGCTTGTAGGACTCAGGAATTCTCAGAATATCGTGCGAGGGCTTCAGACTCCTCCAGAGAAAACAGAGTTTCAAACCAGCCAGTCCAAATACCAAAGGTCCCGGAGACCCCACCTGAGATCCTGGTGACATGGGAAAGAAACAGGGCACAGAAATGCCAAAAGCAACCTGTGTAGCTAAATTGCCTCTTATTTGTCAAAAGAAAGGACAGGGCATGTGATATTGGTATTCTTCTTTTGATTGTATAACTAGGGAAATATTTGCAATGATGCAAACGTTGAATCACATTTAATCACAAATTTATTGACTTGCCTTTACTGAAAAAAATTAAATTCCACAAATATGAAAGCAGCCCTAAAAATTAAGTATAAAGATAGACATATACGGGTCACTTCAAGGGAGTTCGTGTTTATCACCGTATTTCTCCATCTGTCATTTGGCTGCGATGTATTATAACTTGTATGGTGGGAAGTTATGTGGATGGTAACACTAGCCTCTAAAAATATAAGAAGGACTCTTGATCTTCAAATGAGGGCTACGAGTGACTGATAAACTGTGATTGGCTTGGGGAGCTTTAAAATGACCACCTCTAGGTCCCAATGGCAACTAAACCACCAATGAAAAATCATATTCTGAAAAATGCATGTTTTTCAATAATCAGAGCGTGAGACTTGGAACACATGATCCTTGAGAACGAAATCTTTATGTTCAATAGAAAGCAATCACCAGGCAGCTCAGCTGAGTCACAGGAGTCCACGCCTTTGTTAAGGCCAGAGACACTGGCAGCCAGAAGGTGGGTTTCAGAAGGGTTGTGAGTGACCTCAGTATAGAGGTCAAAGTCACACACACACATGTGCACGCACACACATATCACACCTGCGCATATCCACACATGGGCACAGACACTGAGTAAAGAGTTATTTTGTAGGCAATGACCACAAGCCAGTTTCAGTACCCAGAGTCACGGAAACCTGTGCCCCTTAACCAGCCACCCCTGTATTCTCTGTCTTCTAGAAAGTTACATCCTCACCTCTCAGTCCAGAGTCCAGGACGTTCACAGCATGGCCCAGCCTGCGTTTCTTTCGTCATCTTGGTTCTCCCTCGTGCCCCGTCTATCACAGACTCAACAGCGACCTTCAGCAAACTAGACGTGCCGTTTCCTCAGCTCTGCGACTCTGCACACGCACTTGTTTCTTCCATTCGCATCAGCCGGAATCTAGCCCACCTCAGAGATGCATCCAAAGCCCCCTCCTAGAGTTGGACCTTCCCAGCATGGACTCTGGGAGCCACTTCCTCATTCTGACCTGTGCAAGTCCTTGGTGACCTACGTTCCACTAGGAGGGGAGAGGTTGGCTGCTCAACCCCATGCCCCCACAAAGTCCTTGGCAAAGCCTGCCCACACCACTAAATGTGAGTTGCAATCATTTAAATTATTTAAACTGTTAAGGAGATTTTTTTTTTTTGGTCCTAAGTCAGATATTGGGTTTTATGTCTCTTCTAAAGGAAGAAACTTAACTCATCTATCCCATAAACTCAAGACCACATATCGCTGGTCTTCCTGGGTCTCAGACAAGTGTCTGACACGTAGCAAATGAAAAAGAAATGTTCAAGTGAATAAAAGAAAAAGTGAAAGAATGAAAGTCAAAGCTAGGTTTTAGCCGAATGCCAACTTGAGAAAGAGGGAGGGTGTACACTGCCGATTTGATAGTATTCATGAAAAATCTTATCCTAACCCAAACAATGCGACTCATGGAATAAAACACACTTGTCTGTTCCACAGCTGTTCACCAAACAAACAAGCACCTGCAAAAGTCTATTATGAAGAAGAGTAATTTTAGTTTGAGTGTAAATCACATGGTTCATGGACTTTGATAAAGCAGCTTGTTCTAAACCAATACTCTAGGAAAAGCTTTTATAAAAATAATTAACAATAAATGAAACTTTATGCTTCAAGAGATCCTCGAGTAGAGTCCTCAGGCAGAATGCAGGGTGAAGGATATTATACCCCTCATACGGGTGACCCACCTAAAACACAGTGACCCCAAAACGATTTCTTTCCTTCTGACCACAGAGGGAAAAGTGGAATTATGTGCTCTGTATCTGCATTGAGACAAGACGTCTTTCAGAAAAATCTGAAGCAACGACCAAAACCCTTGTAAGGCCTTGTAAAACCTCTGTCAAGAAAATGCAACAAGCTCACTTTATAACCTGTTCCGTTAGGTTTCAAAAGGTTTGTATATTTAAAAACTTTGATGGTAGAAATTTCTTTTTCCTTATGAGTCATTTGCTTTTCTGCATGTTAAGTTAGAGAAAGGAAGAGAGAGATCCAAAATTTACTCTAATAAGGTACTTGCTATAAATATGTATGAGTCTCAAATACATTCCCCACCCCCAAGGCAGGACACCTTAACTCAGAGAGTTTCCTCCCTCCGGCCCCCAGGAAAGCTTGGAACAGCTTCATCCTTGATCCTTCCCCGTGAATGAAATTTCTAGTTCAATTGCTCTCTTGGAGGTCATTCAGATTCTAATTTCTTACTGCATTTGAGGAACCAAAGGGAATATCTTTAAAAAGTCACGTGTATTTGTTACTGACATTTTTAAGGCTGGGACCCTTTACAATCTAGGAGAAATACTTCTCTCTATCCTTTAACTTTCTACCCTCTGATCTTTTGTGTTTAGGGCAGAAAGGGAAGCGGTGAAATTTTGCGATTATTTTACATGACATCCAGGTTTCAGAGAGCCTCAAGATTAAGGTCTCTAATTCTGAATTTAGAAGATTTGGGTATAAATCCTGACCCAACCACTGACGTGCTCTATAGCCCAGGGTAGGTAACTCACTCGCCCCCCACCCCAAGCCCTAGTGTTCTCATCTTTAAAATTGTAAAACCAAAGTCTATTGTGTGGATTCAAACAGACAGTGCCCACCACACAGCTAATGTTTAATCTATCTCAGATATTATTTTATTTGGGCGTGGAAATAGTTTTAAACAACCCTGAACATTTAAATCTAAGAGCAGGTTTAATGGCAGGCGGCTCCATTTCTGTGAGTTTCTATGGAAAGGAGTCAAGAAGCGTTTTAAGGAAGATTTTCTTCATTCTTCTTTGTGTCATGCTTCTATAATGGACCAAGGATTAGGTGCAAAGTGAAGGTACCTAAAATACTTCCCTGACCCAAACAAGTACATCGCAGGGGGTTGGGAATATTTCTCAATGTCCCTTTTTATTCTTATAACTTACCCTGCCACCCAAAATTGTCCTCAAGATGTTATTATTTCAGAGAAATTTTTATATACATCCTATCCTAAAGGCCAGAGAAACAGGAATGGGAAGAAAATATTGTTTCGACGGAAAAAACTGGGTGCAAAATCATTTGCCTTTATTCTCTGGAGATTTGGACACATCAATTAAAAGAAATGTTGCAGTGTGAAATAGCAGCTTTCGTCAGAGATGCGACCTCTGGCCATTTAACCAACACCAGGCCATGACAAATTCCTCCATCATTCCTGTGGAATTATGGTAAATGCATCCTCCTACTGGAGACAGAACAGAGAATGCAATTCACATCATGTGGCATTCTTTTAAAGGTATCATCCTTTTAAAAGTATCTCCTTTTCTTCAAGAGAAAACTAGAATTAGGACATTATCCTACATCGTACTTGTTCACAAAGTTTCAGCGGAAAAGTGGTTGAAAAAATAAATAGCAACAGCACTTCCCTTATATCTCAAAGAAGGAAAAGTCACTGACATGAGTCATGACAGTTCAGAACTCTGCCAGAGGGAGGATTTTAAAAAGAATTTGAATTCATCAGCTTTTGCCTTAAAATCTTTATTATAACAAGTGCTGAGCAGATGCCTCAAGTATCCTCTGGATACTAAGGGTGACCATTTCTTTTTTTTTTTTTTATTTCAGCATAATATGGGGGTACAGATGTTTAGGTTACGTGTGTTGCCCTTGCCCCCCTCCCCCCTCAGTCCAAGTTTCACATATGTCCATCCCATTGCGTGGTGCGCATTGCACTCTTTGTGTACACATATACCCGTCCCCTCCTCCCTCCTCCCCCCTCGCCCCTGCCCAACATCCAATAGATGTTATTCTTTTTTTTTTTTGAGACAGAGTCTCACTGTGTTGCCCAGGCTA
>CAUYSK010024859.1:0-40293 GCA_963575035.1 Avahi laniger | reverse complement strand
CAATGTGCACCACCCAAATGATGGACATATTTGAAACTCGGACTTAGGGAGGGAGGTGGGGGCAAGGGCAACATATGTAACAGAAACATCTGTACCCCCATAATATGCTGAAATAAATTTAAAAAATTTAAAAAAAAAATGAATAAGAAAAGATTAAAGTTTTACAACTACTGAAATATATTTTCTTTTTAAATTATTTCACAGCAAAACATTGTATTTTAATATTTTATATGATTAACAAATTATAAAAGAAAGAAATAAAATACCTTATGACATGGAAAATGAATTGCTCATTTTCTTTAGAATCTGAATATGGTTCTCTGTCGGTTTTCTGAGTATATTTAAATTACTTCCAAAATAACTACTTGTGTTCAGCTCTGCAATTTAGTGATGTATGACAATACTTCAGAAGAATTTTATATTATTTGTGGAATAATATATTTATGATAATTGTTATCTTTATTTTTCCATAAATGTTCAATAATATAAAGTCCATCAGGGAAGACGGTATTTCATTCTTTTTTCTATACCAGGGCTTACTAATCTAATGAGTGTTTTCTGAATTAATGCACAAGAAATACTATAATTTATCTTTCCTTTGTGCAAAATACACAATTTGGAATTGGAAATAGAGCAGTCAAAAAATATACAGACTCCTTATGCCATCCTTAAAGAGATAGACAACAACTAACCAAATTTCATAGAGACACTCACATAGCACACATAATATATCACTGGAAGATTAATGCTACAATAAAAATTAGAGCAAAATAAAGGGATAGATAATGAGAAGAGTTTCCATAATAAATAAGATAGCGTTTCATGAGCTAGACTAATTGGACTATAAATCCCCCAAAGAAAAATTATTTAATAATTGCTATAGTTTGAGAGTTGGAATGTTTTTTTTCTCTCCAAAATTCATGTGTTAGAATATTAATACTCATTGCAGCAGTGTCAGAAGGTGGGGCCTAAAAGGAGGTGTTTGGGAATAAAATGATGCCGCTTAAACAGGGCTTGCAGGAACGGGTTCTCTGTCTTCTGCCCTTCTGCCACGTGAGGGAGCTCCTGCCTTCTGGGATATGCAGTGCTCAAGGCCATCTTGGAGGTGGAGTTGGGGCCCTTACCAGACAACAAACCTCTGTTGTCTTAATCTTGGACTTCCTTTGAAAAATAAATTTCTGCTATTCAGAAATTATCCACACTCAGGTATTCTGTGATAGCAGCACAAAACAGACTAAGAAAACAGAGTAGTATTTCATCACAAATGTTTTGTATATTCTCTTGGGAGGAACTTTTGTAAATTGTGTTTCATAGAACTCACATTAGATATATACCATCAAAATGCTATTATTTATTCTACTCTGTGAGAGAGATATATTCCTTATAAATTAGCACAGTGAAATTGCATTGTACTATTATTAAACTGATTGCCTAATTAGATGATTCATTAAAAATGTGTTCATTAATTAAAGGGTCTATAAATAAATACAATTTATCAGACACTGTACTAAACACAGATGGTGCAAAATTAAATAGCACATACTCTCTTTCCTAAAAGAGCTTGCCATCATTACTAATATTCTCTTCTGCAATAAATAAAGCTCTTAACTAACATTTTCTCAGAACTGAAGATCAATAAAAGTCCATTATTACTACATTGAGGTCAATATGGCTGAGAAAGAAAATAAAATCTCCAAATATTCAAAGTACAACAAACTTCCATTTCTACTAATGTCTCAATAAGTTCCTTTAGGATTGACTTCTCTGCAGAAAACAACTATAAAAATCTAGACATAATAAGGAATTTCCTGGAGGAACTAGAGAGTGAAACAAAGTAGGCAAATTTTTGTTGATCATACATTTTGGAGGAACAAAGTTGCATGCAGTGAGTTCTCATTTTAGCTTGTTGCTAGTCACATTCCACTACGGTATCTGCCTTGAAAGGAAAGAAATTGCCTTGAAATGGTAGAAAACGTTTGCATACATCAGATAAAGGGCTGATAACTAGAATCTCTATAGAATTCAGGAAAATCAGCAAGAATAAAATCAAACAACTCCCTTAAAAAGTGGGCAAAGGACACTTTTGAACAGAAACTTTTTAAAAGAAGATAGACTAATGGCCAAAAAAAATGAAAAAATGCTACACATCTCTAATCAATCAGGGAAATGCAAATCAAAACAATGAGATATCACTTAATTCCAGCGAGAATGGCTTTTATCAAAAAGTTCCCAAACAACAAATATTTGCATGGATGTTGAGAGACAGGAATACTCATACACTGCTGGTGGGACTGCAAACTAGTACAACCACTATGAAAAGTAATAAGGAGATACCTCGGAGTACTAAAAGTAGAACTACCATTCGATCCAGCAATCCCGATACTGGGTATCTACTCAAAGGAAAAAAAAAAATACAGTCCATACAAAAGACATCTGCACTCAAATGTTTATAGTAGCACAATTCACAATTGCAAAGATGTGGCAACAACTCAAGTGCCCATCAATACATGAGTGTATTAAGAAAATGTGCTATATCTATACCATGGAATACTACTCAGCTTTAAAAAAAAGAACTGCCTCTTGTATTATTCTGATGGAGCTGGAGCCAATTCTCCTAAGTGAAGTACCACAAGAATGGAAAAACAAGCATCACATGTACTAACCATCAAATTGGTACTGATTGATCAACACTTAATGTGCACATATGGAAGTAACATTCATCAGGCATGGGGCAGGTGGGAGGGAATTGAGGGGATGGGTAAATTCACACCTAACGGGTACAGTGCATGCTGACTGGGGGATGGGCACTCTTGCTACTCTGACTCGGGCAGTGTAAAATATTCTGAAACAACAAAAAAAAAAAGAAAAGAAAAGAAAGAAAGCAAATCGGTGGTTGCCAGAGCCAGAATTTGAAGACTGGGTTTAACTCAAAAAAAGGCAATATTTTTAAGTTGATGAAAATATTCCATATTTTGATTATTGTGGTAGTTATGTAACTGTAAAAGTGCCAAAATTCATTAAATCTTTCATTTAGAATTGTTAAAAATTTCAATGTAAATTATACATCCGTAAATCTGGGGGAAAATACAACCAGCTATTTCATCGGACTGTAAGTACAAAGAAGGCAAGAAATATATCTAATTTAAATATTTATTCCCCACTGTTCCTGGCACATAATCAGTTAATATTAGCCAAATAATAAAAAAAAAATCCATGCATTGCATTACTGCCTGTCCATGTAAAACAGATACATTTAATTTGCTATCTATATGCATACATTTATAAACTTTTGAAGTCTATTTGAGGTCATATATTTGAGAATAAATAAGCTTTTATTTTCCATACAGAAAAATTTGCAAAATATGTTATAAAATTTGATAAGTTAGTTTCTTTTAGATTGTCATTTTAACTTTTTGCTTTAATATTATTTTAATAATCTGTGGCTTACTGATTTGTAAATGAAAGAATGGAAAAAATGTTCAGTGCAATAGTGGTGGAAATATTTGCTATTACAGAACAAAAATAAACTTTTTTTTCCTTGTGCTTATTTCTTCTCCCCTCTTCTGTATGTTTCTTCATTTCTTCAGGGCATATTCTTTTTCTCAAGCATAGTCGATGAAAACAAAGACCCAAAAGAAATGCGTATTTAAATGTAACAAAAATGCTGGATTGCACAGGGACTATTTCACCTTTAAGTGTCTGAAAGGGGAGAGGAAAGAGAGAAGCAAAGTGCTTGGTTCCCCAGGTGGAAGAGAAGTATGTAGTAGAAGGGAGAAGGTCACCATTCATGGCCATGGAACAAGACGAAAAGGACTCTGAGGATAAACTAGCATTGAGAACACATGTCCTTTGCTTTGGTCGGAATGTGCATCCTGCCAACATTCATATGTTAAAATCCTAACTCCTAATGGTATTAGGAGGTGGAACCTTTGAGAAGTGATTGGTCATGATGGGTTGAGCCCTCATGAATGGAATTAGTGCCCATATAAAGGATGTCCAAGAGAAACCTTTCCCTCCTTCCACCAGCTGAAGACATAGCAAGAAGGCACCATCTATGAAGAATTGGACCCTCACCAGGCACTGAATCTGCCAAGGCCTTGATCTTGGACTTCCCAGCCTCTTAGAACTGCAAGAAATAAATTTCCGTTGTATATAAGCCACCCAGTTTATGGTGTTTTGTTATAGTAGTCGGAACAGACTTCCCTCCTGCTTTTACCTGTGGGCAGCCTGCCCTTTAACAGCATAAGACATTTATCTGCATACTGCCTTCCCTGATCCAAACAAATGAAAACAGGGGCTTAGGGTGCCCTATGTGGGATGGCATCTACTGGCTGGGGAAGGATTCCACAGAACCAGGGAGGAATTTCTCACGAACATGGGTAGCGTATGCCCTCTTCAACTGTTATTCTTCTTAGAGGAAAGGAGAAGACCCTCTCCAGTTTAATCAGATCCACTTAATGTAGTTCCCCAGAAAGAATGAGAATCTGTTCAAAGAGGCAAGATGAAATAGTCTGCTTGACATCCAGATGTCTGATTACAATGAATCAACACAAGTCATCTTGTGACTTTATCACGAGGAAAAAAAAATCTCTTCCCCATTATATCCATATGCTACTCGGAAGCTTCTTGGCTTTCTAAAATTATTTTTTAACATTTAAGTTTCTTCAGTAGTAATTTGGCAGGGTTAGCAACCTTTGCTAACTAAGTCATTTATCAAAAAGAGCAATTCATCTTCATTGGTTTGCACATTATTTTGGTCTGTTCGTCACTGCTGTTTCTCTGCTTTCCACATGTATGCCTCCGTGCATTTAGCTGTGTGTTGGTGCATCCTGATAGTATTTCTTTTGCCTTCATTTAAAATGAAAAACACCAGCTGTTTAGATGTCTTGTTTTACATCTGTCTCCTCTGCCTGCTCTGCTTTTTAAATGCACAATTCTATCAACATCATTACTATTCTTTCCAATTACTCTGGGTCACAATTTTAGCATTACTTTGACTTCTATCACTGCTTCATCTCCTATCAATCAGCTTGTTTATCTATTTTTCTCAGTTAATGACTCTCAGATTCATCTCTTCTATCTGTTTGGCCTACCGCACAAGATCTTACCATCTCTCTTTCTTTTGCATTCATCAAACTGATAATTTTATATTGTTTTCAGATTAATCCTCTCCAAACATTGCTTTCAACACTTTATTCCCTTGGTCAAAACCTTTTGCTACTTTAGCATTGCCTAACATATTGAATCCAAATTGCTCTATTTGGCACCTAAAGCTTCCTATTACCTGAAATTCTCTCACAGTCCCTCTCCCCCAGCCCTCAATACTCATATCCGCTTGTATATCCAAATATATAGTCCTTTCTAGACTATCTTATGTCTTATCTTTCCAAGAGAGATCTGTCAGCTCACCATATGCATAATTAAGTGCCATATAGTTTTATTTTCACAAAGATATACAGTCGATTCTCATTATTTGCAGTAGTTGTGTTCTACAAAGTTGCTATGAACACTGAATTACTGAATACTGAACTATTGTTCCTAGGGGAAATTATATTTCTCCACATCTTTCTATATCTGTATCTGTGTCTATACACACATACATGCACACATACGTATCACATACAGATTATAATCCTAAATGCTAAAAACAGCTCTACCTGGTAGATTCTATTTTATTTATTTTATAAAAGAAAAAATTAAGATCAGAAGTGGTGAGGGACTTGTCGGAGACCACCTCACTATCAGCACCAGAGGTTGGATTTAAACCCCTCCAAGTGGCCCTAGAGTTGGAGACTCCTGCAGTGCACTGCACTGTCCCCTACCAACCCCACTCTTTGGTCATCTCTGTATGAGAGCTAAGATAAGAAGGCAGACATCACTTTGTTTGACGTCAGCTGCTAACATGCTCTGTGCTCAACCTTGCTCAAACTTCTTGCTGCTTTGTGCATACTTGTAAATCAGTCATTTACATGGTGAGTATTAATTTGGGGATTACAAACAGATTTTATAGAATAGGAATTCATTAATAATAAAGATCCACTGTATATAACTCATCTGTGTGCTCCTGATTTAATGTCTGCATCAGCAATAAAATAAAATATGCATTTTCATTAATTTCATTGAGCTTTATGTAGCAGTTTAAGACAAGAATGATGTGTGTGTTTGTGTGTGTGTGTAGGGGAGGATACAATAGACATATTTATTAAACAGTTAATACATAGCCAACTAGCTTGCTATTATAAGGTTTTACACAATGTTCCCTCGTCTGACATTGATATGAAATGGAAGTATAAATAAATGTTTATTTTTAGTCTTGGAACTTAATATTTAGGATGATTTTTTAAAATTTTTTATTATATAAAACCTTTTCAGAAGATGCATATTACATTTGTGTTGGTAATTATAATTATTTCTGATGTTTATTAAATATCTACTATACAATAGGCATTCTACTCAGTGCTTCATAGACATTAGCATTTAGCACTTACATCAATATGCTCTATGTACTTTCAATTTCCTCATGTCAAACAACTCGGAAGTGGCACAGCAGGCTTTACAATCAGGTTTTTCTGATTGTAGAATCTAAGCTCATAACCTCTTTGCATACGGGTCACTCGACATCCTCACCCTATAATCTATGTAAAATTTAAGAATATGTTGTTAACAAATAATTTCTTTTAATATGAAGAAGATATTCTAAATATTTAAAAAAATTAGTTAATATCAGTTGAATAAAACAAAACCAAAATCTCAGAAAGGGCATATGGTTTCAGCTTACAGATGTAGAGAGCTAGAAAGAGTATTGTTCCATCTAACAAGGAAAAAGCAATACAAACCTTCCATGGAATCACCAGAGAACTGAGGTCACTAGACAAAAAACTAACTTTAAATCTTGAGAGATAAAGGCTCCTAAATGGAGAAAAACTCACTTTTCTTCAGGAACAACAAAAGGCTCACAGGAAAAGAAATATTGGTGAGAATCCTAAAACAAAACTTTCACTGTGGTGTGAGGTAAAGAAATAACAGGCACTGTCAAAGTAAGCCCAGACTCATCCTCATTGTCTCCCATATGGCGGAAGCTTTTATGTGTAGAAAGAGGGCCAAGAAAAAAAACAAAGTAGCAAGTAGCCCCATGGCATTGGCAGATACCCACAGCAGCTAGGCAGCAAGATAGCAGCCTGCAAATTTGTCTTAACCTATCTCTGTTATCTACTCAATGAGACAATGGCCTTACATTGCAAGGGGAATGGCAACAGCACTGTAACCTGAAGGAGCTGGGGAAACTGGAAACCCATGCAGCTGGAGGAGCGGCATAGCAAATGAAAGAAGAAAAGAAAGAAAACAGTAAAGAAATAAAGAGAGAAAGGAAGGCTGTTTGGGAGGGAGGAAGTGAAGAAGGAAGGAAGGTGGAAAGAAAGAAGGAGAAAAAGAGGGAGAGAGAGAGAGAGTGCTCTATACTTGTAGAAGGGGCAGGTACACCTGCTAGACCCAGGATTACTTTGGGAAAATGGTAGGGGCACTGTGATGACCAAACTCTAAGCCGAAGGTTCATAGACCCTACCTAGTACTGAGGCTTAGTGAAAACAGCAGAGAATTATCTCTCTACCTCACACCTAACAATACACTAACAAGCATCAAGTAAAAGTAAAATCAGAACATTCAGGAAAGTTGCAAGTGACAGTCTTGCTGGTAAGAACCATAGAAGGAAGACCTAGAGTGAAATGGGAAGGCCTAAAAGCCATCAGAAAGCAACATTCCCATTCATCCCAACTCATGACTGTATAGACACAAAAGTCCACACTAAAGGCCTGCAAGAAGGAATGACATATTTATCTCTAGGCATAAAAGTAATATTTATCTCAATTTCTAACTTCCTATGGAACATTTCTAGCTTTCAGTCAAAATTTACAAGCAAGAAAATACAGAAAAGTTTTGTATCTCTCCAGATTTAAAGTTTTTTACATACAAAAAAGCAAGAATATCATAGTCAGAAAAGGCAAAGGAATAATTAAACCCAGGCTCCGATACGGCGCAGATGTTGCAACTGTCAGGAATGAAATTTAAAACAAGTAGAATTAATATGTAAAAGTTACACTAGACATGGTAGATAACACATAAGACCAGATATTTACTTTCAGCTGAGAGATGGAAACCATTGGAAAGAATCAAGCAAAAACACGAGAAATCAAAAACGCGGTAACAGAAGTCAGGAATGTCTTTAATGAGCTTATCGGTAGACTCATACAACCAAGAAAAATACCAGTAAGCTTGAAAATAGGTTACCAGAAATTACTCGAACTGAAATTCAAAGAGAAAAAAAAGGTATGGAGGATGGGAAGAAGTACAGAGCATCTAACAACTGTATGACCACAGCAAGAGTTTTAACATACACATCACAGAAATCCCAGAAAGAGAATAGAGAGAAACTGGAAAAAATAATAGCTGACAAGTATCTAGAGGCAGGAACCAATTTCCAGAACCAAGAAGTTCAGAAAATATCAAGAGGAAAAAATAACAACAACAAAAGGGAAACCAATGAATACATTCAAATTGTTGAAGAAAATATATGAAAGCAAAATCTTGAAGGCAGCCAGAGAAAAAGATACATATTACCTAAAAAGAAATAAGGATAAAAGCTACAATAGACTTCTTCGTTAGAAACTCTACAACCAAGAAAACAAGAGTGACACCTTTACAGTATTGAAAGGAAAATAAAAAGACTGTCAAATGAGACATCTATGCCTAATGAAAACATCCCTCAACAGAGAAAGATGAAGCTTTTCTTGCTTCCTTCAGTGCTTAAAAAAGAAGAATCTTGAAATCAGAAGGCCGCTGGTGGAACATTACAGTCATCTGGGAATCTTTACAAATGCTTTCCCGTGGGTAACCCCTCAAGACAGAGATTTAGTTGGTATCAAAAGCTTGAGGAGTCCCCAGGTGATTCCAGTTTTCAGTCAAGGTTGAGAACCACTGCCCTAGTGTATGTGCAGGTGACAGTCACAAATGAAGGCCAAAGGCTGCATCAAGGCCTATAAATGCTTCGATTTATTACATTAATGACTGATGTAAACTTTACTTTGTTGAAGAAAGAATACTTAAATAGAAACATTGTCTAATTTCTGTATGTAATGAACATATAGGTAATACTTTTGTTTACATATCCAGTAATTCAGAGTAATGACAAACTTAAACCTATGTTCCCATTACTAAACAATATAAATAAATACAGTTTTATATAACTAAAATTATCTTTCTATTATCTCAAAATAAGATATGATTACTTCAAAATTATCGGAAGTAATAGTTTCTTTCCTTTTTCTAGGTGGAAATTTTTTCCATGTGGTTCTCATGGAGACATAATTGCATTTAAGATCATAAATAGGCTGTCTATGTAGTAGTCTGCACAACTGAGAACGGACATTACCTAAATTGCCTCACTTAGGTTGTTTTACTCGTGTCATTTATTTTCTTTGCTTCTTCTAAAATCCCTGTGTGTAAGTGTCAGGAATAATGCAGTCACCATAGGTGGTTGCTCCATAGTCCTGGCAAAGACTGAACAAGACAGATAAGAAGTCCCTGCGCAGAGTCCTAGTTTCCTGCCAAACTGCTCGGCTGCCCTTGCTGCCAGAGCTGTTTGAATTACCCAATAAAAAGTAACCCCTTGAAATTAGGACACCCTAACCCAAGTGACCCTTAAATAGGAAAAGTCCTCCCTTCTGTGTGTACAGTTGCTTTTGCGACACGAGACCTGAGACCTGGAATGGAGACTGTCACCTGCCCCTCTCAAGTCACCCTGACTAGCTTGAGGGTTTGTAAGTAATAAAAAACCCTTAAACTTTCATACTGTTGTTGTGTCATTGAGGCCATGCCTGCACTGCGACCCCTGACTTGGAAGTCCCACCCTGAGAGGAAAGGACTCATGCAGGTGGATCCGCTGTGCTGTTCTGTTTGGGCTTCTGGTGGCTGCTGGGGATAATAGCTGTCAGTTAAGTTAATAGAGGAACTGAAGAGTTTCATGCAAAACAGTATAGTGAATGCAAGCTATTTTCACTTTCTATTGTTTTTGTAAAAAACATTCTCCTGTAAATCCAGGTATACTGAGTGACAGAATACAACTTAGCCTTAAAATGATTACACTTTGTCATTGTAACTGTAAACACTAATATAATTACTCTCTCCCAGGTCAATAAATGAGCCTAAATATCTTAGAAAAAGGAAGCAAAAGATAACTACTTTATCAAATAGACTGAAGGCTATATAAAGAAAACTTATTCTAATCTCTCATTGCATTATCATTGAATACCTGAATCTGCTAATTATAATGAGATACATAAATATATATATATTTAACTAGCACGTAAAATAGCAGATAGTGCTACATCAGCATAAATTCCTGTGTAAAATTTAAGAGTAAAACACTCCTTAAATCTGTAATTTGCTAAAGAAATATTTTTGTTCTTTTTGATTTATATATATATATATATATATATGCCTTTTCTATTACACTGAAAATCTTCATTCTTCTGTAAGCTCTTTCTACATTTCTCAGATGAGTGATCTGAACTGTCGATCAGTGAGTCTGTGTTGAAAGGGAATTATGTTTGAATGCATAATCAAAAGCCATGAAGGAAAAAGAAAAGCAAAAAGAGACAGGACAACAGTATGAGAAATTTCAGGGATTTTAGAAGCTTAAGTTCTCTGTTAACTTTTCAATTTATTTTTCTATAAGTGACTCATTTTTAAGCAGCAGACTTTTCCATATTACATCTTGCCTGAAAAAGCAGAAATGAAAATATACTTGAAATTATCAGCTAAAAGTTGTAATCAAATGTCATTAGCCATGAGTGAGAAGTGAGAAACAGTGAGAAAAAATGTAGACTGTTTTTGGGGTATGACTAACCAGTTATCAAGATAGTAGAATACTTTGTTGCTATAGCAAAAGGGCAGCAAAATGGACATTTTGAGATTAACTCTGCAGGTGCAGAAACCAGTCAATGCATTTGAGCAGCTGCTCTGTACATGTCACTGGGAATCGATGTTGACTTCAAAAATACGTCTTAGAGACAGATTGGTCCAAGGAATGAGTAGTCAGCCTCGTATTTATTCAGTTGCTTCATTTCTTCCTTTGCCTCTTTAAGTAATAAGCAAACTACTCACGGCAGCCTTTTGGGCTGCATCGGTCGATTCCATATTAGTCAGCGGTGGCTTCACCAGGTACTTGACTTACTTTTGAAATGGCTGCAGTATTATTATGAAAAAAAGAAGAAGAAAAAGATTCTGACATTGTGTTCTTGCTTGAATTTCATTTTCCAACAAAGAAAGTTAAGTTGTGGTTCATTACCAAGTTCAACTTATCGGAAGGATATCATAAAATTGTAAAATAATTTAATGAACAACTGAGAATGAAAATAGAGATAAAATTAGTATATTTTACCTGAAACTTTTTAATTTTTCTCTTTTTTCTTTTTCTTTCTCTTTTTTTTTCCTTTTACTACTAATATTCTCTCATTACTCATTTCTTCCTTTATCAATTTCTGCTCTCCCAAACATTTCAGGTCCCTTGTTTTCTCACAGTGGTGAGGGTGATCATGGTCTCAGGAAATGTGACTGGGTCTCGGGTGTGGGTTAGGGGATGGCCAGGGAAGTGACATGGTCAGTCATGGTTGCGGATGCCACATTCCCCCTCCTGGAAGCGTTACACATGTTGAAAGTGCTGACTTGAATTTTTTAATGTTTAAAAAGGAAGGTTGGTGTTCACATTGAGAAAATTCTAATAGAATCAGAAAGGATATGAAATATATAATGACAGTGTAATAATGAAAGTTTTCATGAAAAAATAAGTTTTATAAAAAGTATAACATCCAAATTAGCACATCTGTGCCAAATATATGCAATTTAATTATATATCTTTAGTCTGGTTCATCAATTTTTAGATATGGAACATAAAAACACAAAAATAAATACCATTATGGCAATTTAAATAATTACATTATATTTTAGAAGAAAATATATCCTTTTCATGTTATTTCCTTGGTAACTACATAAACCAAATATTAAAGGCTAAATATAACATTTTCTTATAAGGGGCATAACTGCAATTATTTTCCTAAAATTACTATTGATTACATAAAATCATTTTATAAAAGGTCATTTCAAAATGGTCATGCTCATTATTCAAGGGCCTATTATTTTCATTTCAATTAAAATGAACGTTTGTTATTATGGTGGATATAGAATAGTAAATTACGTATTATTAAAATCTCAACATTTTTGCATTCAAGAAAAATTGTGAAAATTAACATGAGTGAGTTTGAAAATAATTTTTAAAATACAATAATGAAGTGGAATCTTTCTTCCCTAAGTTTTCAAGTAATTTTCAACCATGAGCGTTTGGAACTTTCTTTCTGTGGGAACTGTGGCAGAGATAACTAATTACCTATTGAAAATTCTGTTTCTCCTTCCTCATTAGTAACAGTATATAGGGCAGAAGAAGGAATATATTCAGCTATTTAAAACAAAACAAAGCAAAACAAAATCCTTTATTTCTTGGCTTTCCTCTGCAAATAAAAGTAGTCAAAAAAGTTACGAAGCCTTTAGCTGTGTCTTTGAGAAAGAGTGTTTACTTAGCTAGAAGATTCTTCTACTTCCCCCTTTTCTTGTTTTTCCTGGGTACGATTAGGAATGATTGGTACTTAAGTATTGATCTTGTTGAGCAAAAGTAACTTGAAATACTAAAGAAGAGAGCAGACACATGGAAAGCCCCTGGCACCTGTTAGAGACAATGTTGAGACACAGAATCAGCCCTGGGCTACCTGCTTAAAACCTTAGTCATATTGTAAGGTCCTTTTATTTAGGGTCCATCTCCCTAAAAGCCAACACTATTCATCGCTGATACACTACAAACACTTCAATTCCAACAGCAGTGTCAGGTTCATATTTTCCCGTTTGTGTTCCAAGAGACAAATGTTCGGTAAACCTCCCCATTTATGACATGCCCACAATTGCCTCCTACTTCTTCCCTTACCAAATAGGTCTTGTCAGGGTTTCATGCAGGTAACATAGGTAAAAAGATGTGAAAATTCCAGTGATGGGGAGTGAAAGCTGTGGGAGTTGGAGAAAGTCTGACATTTACTGACTTGAATTTGAAATTACAATATGTATTAATGAGTAGAAAGTTGGCCATGCAGACAAATAATCACACTAAGACTACCACAACTTTTAAAGCCTTGAAGAACTATTTATCTGGGTAAGTATTCTTATAGCTTTTTATAAACATAATTTGATATGCTTCTATCATGTAAATTTCTTGAGAAAACATACTAAGTTAGATTTTGGCAATTATTATTTTTAAGTTTGAGGGTATATACTTATGGAACAAATCTTGGTGTTTATATGCTATGCACACAGAAAAACAGATATGAGAATTAAATGAGAAATATGCATGTATTTGAGAACAGACTATTACTTAAGTACATCCTTTTTGTTAAACTTCCTATTTTGGGTTGTCTTTGAGATAGCCTTGACTAAACACTTGAAAAAAGAAGTAGAAAATATTACACTTTAATATGTATTGCATGTTTCTCCATTAAAATAAATACGCATCAAAATAGTTTAAATACAATATTCAAATACATTTTGGTTTGACAATATAACTTTCTAATTCAATCCATCCTTATTTATAAATTCTATGGAAGACATTCAATTTTCAAATCACATGATTGGAAAATCTTGGTTTATACACATCAAAATCAAGAAACTCACTATCTCCATTTCATTGACAGGTACCCTTAACTAATGAAAGTTTCATCATTCATGTGTGTGTGTGTGTGATAATATGCCTATTTATAAGTTGCAATTATTTCTTGGTGCTGGTGTCTGGAGACAACAGAAATATATACTTTTCTATCCCATCAATATCTCACCCAATATTTAATTAGTATATGAAAATATAAAGTATACTAATTTCTGTTAAATTTAATGCATTACTATTTATGATAGGCTCAATTATAAAAATTAAAGTAAGTAAAACAAAATCACTGAAAACAAAGACCTAGCCAATAATTTAAAAAACTATCTGAATTGGCAAAGGCTCATTAAACATTACATCTTTAAAATATTGTGAACTTTTTTATATAAACTATTTTGCACATGAATAATGGCATATAAAACACTCAAGTCCTTACTGCATATGTAAGGTAATATAAAGTTACCAATATATTCTGCTGAACAATTGCTAATCTACTTTCTGTCTCTATAGGTTTCCCTACTCTGAACTTTTGCATGAAGGGCCTCATATAGTATGTGGTCTTTTGTGACTGGCTCCTTTCACCAAGCATGTTTTCAAGGCTCTTCCAGGTTGTAGTATGTATCGGTGCTTCAGTATTGTTATCAAATATTTTATTGAATATTATTTATTATTCCATTTTATGAATTTATATTTATATTCCATATTTTGTTTATTTATCCCTTAATGGATATTTGGGTTGTTTCTGCCTTTGGGCTAATACAGATAATGCTGTTATGAATATTGAATTATAAGTCTGTTTGAAGAATAAGATTTTTTTTTCATTGTCCGTTGGCCTATATTAGACTACTAGATTCACGCAATGAGAGTATTCAGTTACTTGTCTTATGATCGAGTTGTAATACTATGAGATGGATGCACAGCAAAAAGATATTAGGATGCTCTTAAGGGGAAGGAGATGTTCTATATTCTAAATTGAACACTTTATGCAGATTCATTTTATCCTATATGAATTAGATGTTAATGAAGCTGATAAAATACAAAATTTTGATAAAATTTGATTATCAAGACACCACAGTATTTAGGGCAATTAATACAGAAATATATAACCTTTATAATAGTCATTGGAATATCATTTCAAGCTGAGCAAGGGAAGTTATCTTAATAAATACTGAATGGGGAAAGAAAGCATCTTTACTGTTAAACAACTTTTCAAGTCTAACAACTAATGTAACCGGGTACTATATCAGATTATCTAGCTAAATGCCCTTTTTGGTTCTTCCCTTCAGGTTTGCATACAGCATGCATAGGCAGTATCTAAGACTACTTGAATGTTCATACTAAACGTACAACAGTGCAGAGAATTGGTATTCTAATATCTCCTTTTTAACCAGACCACAAACATGAGTCTGTATTTGAAAAGAAGATACAGTAATGTTTCCCAGATCAAGATATTTTAATACTGTAGCTTATGAACATATTCTTTGACATCAGCTAGTTCTGCTCATAAATTCTTTCTGTGTTTATTATTATCTTTGTGACTTAGATCGTTTGCATTGTCTGAGCTTCAGATGTTTTTGTCTTGTTAAATGGGACTAAACATTTCTATTTAATATAATAGTTATAGAGATTGGCATTGATTCGATGCTTTATTCAAAACCTATTACATGTCTCTATACCTAGAAAATGCTCTAAAAACTGGAATTTTTATTAACATAATATGTTGGCATTTTCTTTGGATTAAATTAAGAACAAAAGAAAAATATAGCAAATGAACATCCAACTGGCACCCCAGGAAGCTATCACCATAGACAAACATTGCAAGTTTACCAAAAAAGCAAGACAAATTTTGCTCTGAAAAAAAGTTTAACTTTCAATGAAAACCTTCAAAACCTTTTTCACCTTCCTGAAAAGTGAGGTATATGCACAGCACACTCAAATGCAAATTTTAAGACATAAACTCACTGAAAAGTTTTAATTTATAGTAAACAAGTAATGTTAATGAGCAAGGGAAAGCTTGGTGAGTAAGATTTTCATGAAATTATAATGGATGTGAAAAATGTGAAGCATATATGGAACTGTATTCTAAACATTCATATGTACATATGTGCAAACCTCCTGTAATTCATAACAAGGAACATGACAAAATAATGTAATTGCTTCAAGAAGCTTTCAAAAGCCAATTTAAACTTGGAATACTTGTCTGAGGTGAATCTCTATATCTCTAGAGATTAGCCTAATACTAACTCAGATTCTATTGTCTTAGATAGAAACAAGGAGACTATGAACTTGATTTATAAGTAATGTAATATTCAGTTATGATCTTGGGTTTTCTGTGCTATAGTAAGAAAGGTGTGTTGAACTTAGAAGTTTCTAGAACAGAGAAAAAGATTGAGGAGGTGATACTTAGGTTATAAATCATTGTTTTTTTGCTATAGAAATAGTTCTTCAGTTCTTTGTAGTACAATGTTTTTACCTCATGTCTATCTACTTTCAATTATTATTAAAATCTATTTTTATGGAGGCAAACTAAAACAATTCTGCTTTTTTTGAGATTGACCAACTAGAACATTAGACTCCTTTCATTGTGGTTACTTCTATAAGCCTTTGTTTTGTAAACAGTGGTTAACTAAGTAACTACTGTGATATGTTTATTCTCTTCATTGTTTAGAATAGCTACAATCATACATAGAAAATGAAATAGAGTTTTGCATCTCCCTACTGAAAATTGACCTGATTTATCAGTTTCAATTTTTTTTATTTTTATAACTCATATATAAACATGCTGTGTTTATATAGCAGCCATGTATCAGTTAAATATATATATTAATAAAATTCAGTAACATCACATCTTGTCTATGTAATCATTACTAAGTATAACATCTTTCACTGATTTTTCTGCCTAAATTAGCTAGATGTTTTTTGATTTCATAAACATCGTTATTTCCTAAATTGTAGTTCTTCCATATATTTTTGTGGTTGTATATTTTACAAAGTAAGTGGTCAGACATAAATATTTTCAAGAAATTCTTTTTAGCAGTGAGCTGAAATATTTACATGTTGGTATTTGTGACAATTTTACGGAAAAGTCAAAAATCAGTATAATTTTCTGTACTGAGTAGCTAATCGGATAATGTTTCTTATACGTTTCCTAACTAAACTAAACTCTAAGAGTTTTATTATTCAGAAATTTAAGATTAAGAGACCTTTATAGATAACTTTCAGAAGGGAAAACTTCTTTTTAAAATAATATTATTGACACATACTATTTTTTGAATGCTTAGAAGTTGTCAGAGACTAAGCACTTTATGTGTATATCTTATTTAAGTTCCAGTGCAACCCTATCAACAAAGGAAGCTTAACATATTAATGAAAGAGATACAGAAAGAGAACAATAAAAAGAGACACAGAGATGGGAGTGAATGGAGAGAGATGTCCAGAGAATTATTTAAGTTGTCCAGTCGTCACACAGCTACTAAATGTCAGAATAGGAATTCAAACTCATGCGTTTTGACACTGGAGCTTACGCTCTGATCATTGGTCTTAGCTACTGCGCAAGAGGAAAACAAATGAAAAGGAGAGGAACATATTATCGATAATACTGATGGAGCTTGGAAATTCTTGGCCCTTAATGTGGCATAGTATCTTTAAAGTGATAAAACTAACTAAAATGGCCTACGTTTCATGATGGAAAACTAAACTGCGTATCAGAAAGATACTTCCCTAAGAGAAAGATATGCTATTTTCTCTTGGTATGTGAAATATCACTTGATGCTTTATAAGTAACAATTTTTAAGGCTCTCAGAAATGCATATCTATTTGTAAGAATGAGTGTACACTGTTAGAATTATTTCTGCAGTACCATATCTGAAGTCACAATGAAGTATTTCTTGGGTACAATCTTAAAATGTATGTATTGTTTTTATCATTTTAATCTATAATTGCAGTGCTCTTTTCCTGTATTTAGAAATCCAAATATAGAATAATCATATGTACTTATTAATAAAGGGATTTTGAAGTTGAGTCTTTTGGTGCCACCTTCTGGCATAAATTATTGTATAAAGTATTTCAAATTGTAATTGTAACAAAGGTTTCTAATGATTAAATAAGTTAAATTAGATGGTTTTATGTGCATGTACACAAATTTCTACTTTAAGGTAAGTTATTTGCACTGAAGTCAATACAGAGAAGGAAAATGTGCAACTAATGTGAACTTACAAAGACAGTATTCAAACTGCAGTATGATTTTCAGTATAACTGGACATATAAAGAAAGAAAAAATGAAACTAATAGGAAAAGATAGTGACATTTTTTATGATTCTTCTATTAATTTTATTAACTGTATATTGCCAGTAAACTTTCAAAATATTATTTTTTTTGTGAGCAACTAAATATAGGACTTGATAATTTTAATTATTCTTTGAACTAATTGTATTTGATCCACAACTTCGGCTTTTACAAACTACTTCTTGACACTCAGGTTATTTCTGTTTCATGAGTATGTTATTTATTGTGAAGTTTAATATTGTGCTATCACGACTTACCACACATTGCAATGATGAAAATAGAAAAATAATTTCTAGAGGGAAAGGTAAGATAAGAAATTTTTATCTAATCAAGGTGTCCTATTTTTCCAGAAAATCATTAACGTCTAATGCTGTTTCAGCTAGAATTTGAAAGAACCATCAGTGGGTCTCAATAAATGCACCCTAATTTTATCATTATGCAAATTTTACAGTGAATTTAATCATTTGGGAAACAAAATGGAAACCTTTGAGTGCAAGAGATGTTTTAGCTTACTATTTTTATTAATACATTATTATTACCAATAATAGTATTGGTACATCTTTTCAAATATACCAGCTTTATAAGTTTGAAAATACATTAAGAAAGCCTTTTAGTTTTTCTTTTTAAAATTTGGAACACTAGCCACTTCCACTTTTCTACATAGCCCTTTTTTATTAAAAAAGTAATAACTGCCAGTTATTTTTCCCTATAGAGCACAATAATTGTCTGCATATTTAGTTTTTGTCAAAGGATCACATCTCTTTTGTTAGAGTACACTCCAGGATTTTTCAGAGGATATCACAAGTGATATAAAATTACTAAAATTCTCCTGCTCCTTTATTTTTAATGTGGGAAAGGATGGAAAAAAGATGCTCAATCTTACATAAACATTTTTCTGGAAGATAAACACTGAGTTTTGAATACTAAACAGAGTTTACTGAAATATTTGTTAATCTGGTCTTCAAGGTCTAATTACTCTGACATGATAAATCAGAGTTGACTACCTCTCTCTTCTTTCTTCCTTCCCTCCTCCATTCTTCCCTTTCTTCTTTCTTCCTTTATTTTTCCTTCTTTCCTTTTTCTCTCCTTTTCTTTCTGCATGTGCAGAACCACCACCACCTGTATATAAACTGTGGGCTTAACACTGCTTTGGAGCAGTCTTACAGACACCCTCGAAAAGATTCTCCCAAGTTACAATCTTAAGTAAGACTCTGAATGAAACTTGAATTTTTTAAGACAAGAGCCTTTATGTCTGTCTTATGTGCCTCTGTGACCCTGAAGAGTCTGATGTCTTATAAGTGCTCAATTAATATTCATTAAAGGAATAAATGAACTTTTATCATCATATATATCATATTGTATTTAATCGTCAAAGTGTAAAAATATAATTCTAAGGAGATTATGTCTAAAAATATAAAATGAATAATTGTCAATGGTTTTATTTAACTCATTAATTAATATTACAAGCAGTATGATGTTATGACTGGATCACAGAGCACCTCAGATCTCATACATTTATGGGCAATTTAACAAAGATTGTTAGGATGAGATAGTTGGGTTAGATATACATCTGTTGATCTCCAAGATGTCATAAATCTTTGGGGCTGTTTCTTTTACTGGGCAGAAATCATTTGCATCTCCTAAGAGCAAAATTGTAAGATTTGCTCACAAATTAATTTGCAAGTAACTTCTAGGACTTTTAACCAATAATGAACAAAGAGATGAATTACTTTTTCTTAAAGAAGTACTTGCATATGGTTATATGTGATTATATTTTGATTATATTTTATATAGTTATATATGGTTATATTTTATATTTCTATAACATGGTCTTTCTGAGTTTAAATGATTTTTACAAGTGGTTCCAAACTGCCTTCACTAGTAGAACTATCACCACTATGAAAACCAGAAACACACACACAGACACACACACACACACACACATCTCTAAAATCCCACCTCCACTCAAGTGCAAGATAGGCCCTGCAAGTTAGGTTTTTGGAAAATACTTTAATCAAAGCCTTAGATATTTTTTAATGTGCCTCTTCATTACATATTAATGGTATTGTCTATGGCTTATCAAACATATTTTAGAATCAAGTTTTATCTAAGTAGTTTTGAGACCCCACATCTGAATTATTTTGTAGATCAGAAAGAGTAAATAGACAAGACTATAGGGATATAAACTTTTTTGTTTTAGCTTACAAAGAAGAGGTCTGTTTCTATTATATTTGATTTTATGATTAAAAATTCTAAAAACAGCTCCTTTTTAAAACCTTTCTTTACCTAAATAATTCTTACTATGGATTTTCTAGTAGAATAGTGAAACATCTTAAATATAAAATACATTATGTTCTAATTCCTGTTTCTTCACTTTCTTCTAAATTTTAATAATGAGTTTGGAATAATTAATGAATATTAAGGTGATTTAAATTGACAGTGTTTAATAGTGGTCTGTGCACTTTCTTTAAAGGAGTTAGAGGAGAGCCATAATATAAATTTAATGGACCAGAGAAAATGCTTCTATTTAAAACTATTTGATGTAGGACACTGATTCTCACTTTGTTTGTGATGACAACCTGTAAACGGTCACCTGTGATACTTGTTAGTGATGCACATTTCTGATTCTAGGATTATCTCTAGGATGTTAGAAACTCCCCAGGAAATGTTTAGGCTAAGTAAAGTTTTAGGTAACACTGGGACAAGTAGATATCAATTTTGACTAAAATAAAATATCTTTTAACTTAACACAGATATAAGAAATCTAATTTTCTATTTATTAACTCCTCAACAGATATTCCTTTTAGATTTTATAAAAGGGAGTTAGTTCTAGAGAAAAAAATAGTATTTTCAGAACACTAAAATAACAAAGTGCCAATTTCTACCTCTATGATGTTTCCCATATTATAAAGTACAATAACATTGATTTTTTAATTTACTTCTTAGTAAAATCAGAAGAAATTTTAATAAAAGAGCTAAATTTTACCTTTATATCCAATTTAATTCATAGAATCACTCCCTGAAATATTTTTGTGGGAATTGGAATGCTACATAATAGTAAAATTTTGAAAAAAATTCTGAAATTCTATGTGGATCATTCATGAAAGTTATACACTTTTTTTTTACTTTACAGTTAATTTTGGAACTGATATATTGATGTAAACAAAGAAAATTCATCATTGTAACTCATATTTTAAAAAGGATTATCATAAATATTGACTTAGGAAAATTTTAGCTAGTTGCATCTTTTTTGGCAAAGTGATTCTAAAATTATAGCAATAAATTTCACTGGAAATTTTAAGTTAACATTTTAAACTAATATTTTGCAATTCAAATAAAGAAAAAAACAATAACCCTTTCTAAAATGACTACCTTTATATTAATATAATCAATGATACAATCAAGAATACTTTCCTTCTGTTAATAATATTATTTTAACATTTTTTTTCATGAATAGAAATGTGTTATGTTTTTGTGTAAAGCACATGTCACCAAACCCCCATTTCCATCCAAAGTTATACTACAATGACATACCAAATATTTGTTGCTAATGATATGTGTGTGTGTTTGAAACTTTTCACTACAGGCATACCTCATTTTGTTGTGCTTTGATTTCTTTCTCTTTGCAGACAATGTGTGTTTTATGTATTGAAGGTTTGTGGCACCCTGTCCATTGTTCCATTTTCCCAAAAGCACATGCTCACTTTGTGTTTCCATGTCCGATTTTGGTAACACTCACAATATTTCAAACTTTTTAATTATTGTTATATCTGTTAGGTTATCTGTGATCAGTGATTTTGGAAGTTACTGTTGTAATTATCTGGGAAACCATAAACCATGTCCATATAAGAAGGTAAACGTAAACCATAAATGTTGTATGTTCTGACTTCTCCACTGACCATTCGCCCATCTCTCTTCCTCTCCTTGGACCTCCCTACTCCCTAAAACATGATGATATTTAAGTTAGGCCAATTTATAACCCTACAATGGCCTCTAAGTGTTCAAGCAAAAAGAGTAGTTCCATGTCATTCACTTTAAATCAAAGCTAGAAACGATTAAGGTTATGGAGGAAGGCACGTAGAGATCCTAGACAGAGTCAGAGCTGGGCCTCTTGTGCCCAGCAGTTAGCCAAGCTGTGAATGCAAAGGAAAGTTTCTTAAAGGAAATGAAAAGTGCTACTCCAGTGAACACACGAATGATAAGAACATGAAACGGTCTTCTTTCTGATATGGAGAAAGTTTTAGTGGTCTGGATAGAAGATTAAAGCAGCCACAACATTTCCTTAAGTCAAAACATAATCCAGAGCAAGACCTCATCTCTTTTGAGTTCTATAAAGGCTGAGAGTGGTAAGAAAGCTACAGAAGAAAAGTTTGAACCTAGCAGAAGTTGGTACATGAGATTTAAGTACAGAAACCATCCCTGTAATATAAAAGTACAAGATGAAGCAGCAAGTGTTGACGGCTGCAACAAGTTACCCAGAGATTTAAGAAGATGAAAATGGCTACACTTAACGACACATTTTCAGTGTAGATGAAATGGCTTTATATTAAAAGAAAATGCTCTCTTGGACTTTCATAGCTAGAGAGGGAAAGTCAAAGTCTGCCTTTTAAAACTTCAAAGGAAAGGTGACTCCCTCGTTAGGAACTCATATAACTGGTGACTTGTTGAAGTTGAAGCTAATGTTCCTTTATCATTCCAAAAATGTTACATCCCTTAGGAATTATGAAAAATCTAGTATGCTTGTGCTCTATAAATGGAACAACGAAGCATGGATGACAGCACATCTGTTTATAGCATGCTTTACTGAATATTTTAAGCCTACTGTTAAAACCTATTGCTGAGGAAAAAAGATTTCTGTCGAAATATTACTGCTCATTGACAATACACCTGGCCACCCAGGCGCTCTGTGACGGAGATGCACAAGGAGACTAATGTTTTCATGCCTGTAATACAACATCTATTTTGTAGCCCTTAATCAAAGAGGTAAATATGTAGCATATGTAAAACATATGTAAATGTTTGCTAAAGAAGGTAGTAGGCAAAATAATGACCCCTCAAAGATGTTCATCTGTGAATATGTTACCCTGCAGGACAAAGGGTAATTAAGGTTATAAAAGTTATTAAATTTGCTAATTGGCTGATTTTAAAACAAAGGGATTATCTTGGACTAACAGTGGGCTAAAGGCAATCAGAAGTTCCTTTCAAAAATGGAAGAGAGAAGCAGAACAGAGAATTAGAGAGAGATATGAAATATATAATAGAACAGTGAGAAAGAGATGCCACATAGCTGTCTTTGAAAATGGAGGAAGGGATCCAACACCTAAGAAATGAGGGCAGCTTTTATCATAGAAAATGGAGAAGACAAGTAATAGATTCTCCCCTCCATGCCTAAGAATGGAATTCCTCCCGGCTAACCAGCTTTCATATTTAGCCCAATGAAACCTACATGAGCTACAAAAGTGTAAGGTGATAAAATTATGTCATTATAAGTCCTAAGTTTGTGGTAGTTTGATACAGCAGCAATAGAAAACTAACATAGATGGTAACGGCATTGACCACGTAATTACATACTTCTCTCTGAATAATTTTGATTGAAGTTGTTTATTTTTGTTTGCCAGTTAGACTTTGGAAAATTTATATAATATTCAACTCTCTTTGGATATTCTTAGTTCTTTTTTTTTTCTAGTTTTTCAGGTAAATCTTTCCTTTTTTGCAATATCACATTCCCTCTAAGGACTGACCAGGAGCATCAAAGGCAGAGAAGGATCAATGTCTCAACTCAAGAGTCAAGCAGAGTTAATTCAACTTTATTCCACCTTTTGTTCTATTCAAACCCTCAATGAATTAAATGAGGGTCCATCTGTTTGTCTAAGTCCACCAATTCAAATGCAATGCTAATCTCTTCTGCAAATTGTCTCACAGACACACTAGAAATAATGTTTAATAAACTCTCTGGGCATCCTGTGGCCCAGTCAAGTTGACATAAAATTAACCATCACATTTACCAACTTATATACATTGCCTAATACTACAGATTCTTTTCAGTCCTTACTTTGCAATGTCTTTTATTAGCAATAAACTTAATTGATGACTGCTTTTTTTTAAAATATTCTCTTATGTTCCATGACAACACAATTTCTATTTTTCTCCTATTTTTCCTAGCCACTATTTCTCAGACTTTTGCAGGCTTATTCTTTTTCACAGTGCAATATATTTTGAGGAGATTCATATTTCAGTCCAAAGTAAACAAAATCAAAATCAAAATTATATGTAATAAATTAATAAAATGTAAAATTCAGACCAAAAATAAAACAACATAATAAAACAATGACAACAATAATAGATGCTTATCAAGCATGCATTATTCTGAAGGCATCTTGTTAAGTGATTTGACATAGATTCTTTTATTTGAATTTCACAACAACTTTATTAAATGAATGCTTTCATCACCTAAATTTGGAGACAATGGAAGGACAGAGTCTGACTAGATCAAGGTGATGAAGCAGTCCTTCTTTTTCTTCTCTTTCAACATCCTTTCCCTGTGATCTCAACCAGTCCCATAGTTTTAAATGGCATCTCCAGGACATGACTTTTAAAACTTTTTTTATGCTTCGTATGGAATCAGAGAAGACCCAATATAGCAAAAGCAATCCTAAGCAATAAGAACAAAATAGAAGGCATCAATTTATCAGACTTCAAAATACATTACAAGGCTATAGTAATAAAAACAGCTTGGTACTGGCACAAGAACAGGGACATTGACCACTGGAATAGAACTGAGAACCCAGATATAAAATCATCCTCATATAGCCATCTAATCTTTGACAAAGCAGACAAAAACATACACTGGGGAAAAGAATCCTTATTGAATAAATGGTTCTGGGAAAACTGGATAGCCACATGCAGAAAACTGAACCAGGATCCACACCTTTCACCTCTCACAAAAATCAACTCGCTCTGGGTAACAGACTTAAACCTAAGGTGTGAAACTATTAGTTTTCTAGAAGAAAATGTGGGAAAAACTCTTACAGACATTGGCCTAGGCAAAGAATTTATGAAGAAGACCCCAAAGGCAATCACAGCAACAACCAAAGTAAATAAATGGGACCTGATAAAATAATGGCCAAGAAACATATCAAAAAATGTTCAATATCTCTAATCATCAGGGAAATGCAAATCAAAACCACAATGAGATATCACTATCTCCAGTGAGAATGGCCTTTATCAAAAAGTCCCAAAACAATAAATGTTGGCATGGATGCGGAGAGATAGGAACACTCATACACTGCTGGTGGGACTGCAAATTAGTGCGACCTCTGTGGAAAGCAATATGGAGATACCCTAAAGAGATACAAGTAGTTCTACCATTTGATCCAGAAATCCCATTACTGGACAACTACTCAAAAGAACAAAAGACATTCTATAAAAAAGACATCTGCACTAGAATGTTTATAGCAGCACAATACACAATTGCAAAGATGTGAAAACAACCCAAGTGCACATCAATACACGAGTGGATTAATAAAATGTGGTATATGTATACCATGGAGTACTATTCAGCTATAAAAAACAATGGTGATATGGCACCTCTTTTATTTTCCTGGATAGAGCTGGAGCCCATTCCACTAAGTGAAATATCCCAAGAATGGAAAAATAAGCAGCACATGTACTCATCATCAAATTGGTTTCACTGATGAACACTTAAGTGCACATACAGGCATAACATTATCGAGCATCAGGCAGATGGGAAGAGGGAGTAGGGGACGGGTATATACATACATAATGAGTGCGATGCACACCATCTGGGGATGGACATGCTTGAAGCTCTGACTCAGGGCGGGGGGGCAAGGGCAATATACGTAACCTAAACATTTGTTCCTTACAATATGTTGAAATAAAAAAAACAAAAAACTTAATGTCTCTTGCTCAGGTTTCTCTATTAAGTTCAATACACACATTCAGTTCTCTCTTTTGCATGCACACTCAGATGCCTTCTAGACATCCCTTACTGAAGATTTCCAAATCTAAGGTCTTGTTTATTCCCACATTCCCAGTCCCTTTCTCAAGTTTTCCACCTCTAAGTAGATGGTCTAAACAGATGGTACAATTACACATGTCCAAAATACTGGTATTATCCATTATTCGTACCTACCACATCAACAATATCCAATTGAAAAAAAATGAAGTAACCAAATAACAATTCTGTTGCATCAAAATAATATTGCATAAAAAATTTTCCTTTTTATCATAACATTTAAGCAATTTTTGTTAGTTTATCTTTTTAAAATAATTTTCCAGACAAGGATCTATTGCTTACAAAGTGACTGTATATAATATATATATACACACACACACATATATAATTTCAATTTATTAGCAATAATATTCTTATGCCAATTTATTAGCAATAGGGACCAATTATTCAGCAATTTCATCAATATGAGAATTTGTTTCAGTTGGAGAAAATTAACTTCACCAGTACTGCTCAAAAAACTTAACATAAAATCAAAGGTAATTAATTCACTCTCTCTATTATTATCTTTCTAGATAATAATCTCTCAAACTTATCCTGTCATTGGTATAGATAGGAAAATAGCTTAGGTTAAACATTTTTAAAACATTTGCAATATGAGGCCATAATAAGTCATATGGCCCACGACCATTACAATGTAAAGGACTCACACCTAATTCCTTACACAATTTAGTTTTTTAAATGATACACTTTTAATATTTTGATGCATGTATTCCAAGATGTTACAATTCAAATACAATTTCTAGCCAAAAGAAATATTGCAATAGTATATCTGTTTTTACAAATATATTTATTCACATATTTCATTAATCATCATGCTGTGGTAACTAGGAAAAAATTTGGATTCCTCTAAAAAAAATCACAATAAAATGGAACTTTAACTAAAAGCTGAACATATTTTGAACTATATTTTATATTTTATTAGGCTTATTCTTGGCTAAATCTTTGTTGTAGCCTTTCAAATCTCAGATTGCATGAATCAGAGAGCCGGAAAATCAATAATTCTGTTTTGGTATTAGCATAAACATATGATGACTTTACCAAGATAGGTCATGCCTTGCTAAAAAATAAAAATAAAAATTCCCAGAGCCATTCATCTTTTTGGGATCTTGTTATACAATCAAATAGATGAGCTACTCTTATTTCATTAAAAACAATTTGCTTTTACTATTTGTGTTGTGAGAAGGAAAAACTGCCAAAAGTGAAATCAATGCTATAACAAATCCTACCCAAATCTGGTATTCAAATTCTTCAGAATGCACAGCCAATATTCATAATATCAGGTCAGCCAAGAAATAATTCAAGTGCAGAGGTAAGATTATAGATGTTGACTTGGCTTAATGGCATCGATTCAAACATATGTTTGACTTTGTAACTTTTGTGCAAAAACATTTCCTTTACTTTCTTTTCTTTTGACTAGAAATTTTTTATACATAAAATCCTTTTTGTGATAGTAAACCGCGCTATTATAGCCTTAGGTTCTAATGAAATATTTAAGCTTTAAAATGATTTTTAGAAAATAAAAGGTGATAGCATTTAATATCTTGTTAACTTGGGAAAACAACAGCAGCAACAAAAGCACTAGACAAAATAAGAGATAAGAGTACTTTTCCACTAAAGCTATTACAATCCAAAATACAAAGATAAACTAGCATGAGGTTAAATCACAGAAGAAAAATGAAAGAATAAGAGAAATAGACGGCTCTCTTTTAAAGGTTATTTTTGTTTTGACATAATATCTCCTTTCATGTCACCCTGATTCAATTGACTTTATGCAATCCAAATATCATTTGAGACTCTCCTTTTTTTAATAAATATTTGAAAAATAGTTTTCTTTTGAGATAAGTAATCATTAGACAGTTATAAGTCAATTCATAAATTTTTATTAAAATGAATTCTCTTTTAGAAATTTTAATTTAAATTTGTTAACCAACAGTTGAAAAACATATAGTCAGTTTAAACAGATTATTAGCTGTCTTCTTTGAGCAGCTCTTACAGTTCCTCCTAAAGGAAAGCTTAACCATATGCCCTGTCAGCAAAATGCCATGTACTTTCAGCTAAAATACATTTTTACAAAAATTTGTCAAAAGTCAAGTTTTGTGGTTACTGAGGAAATATGCACAATCAATACTAGTCAAAATTTTAATATAGGATTGTTACTCTTTGTATTATAAATATAATAACTTAAAATAAATGTAGGCTGCTCTGATCCATGCATTTTATAAAATTATTTATTGCATGCATATGAAGAGAATTAAAAAATGGAAATAAAGTCATAATTTCTACATTCAGTTCTCATCCAGCCCTCACACTTGCTTTGCCTCTTTGACCAGGTTTCTTAACCTTTTGAGCCACATTTTACTAATTTCTAAAATGTATGTGTGTTTGCACATGTATGTGCATGTGTGTTTAAACTTTAAGAGAACTCTAGCTCTAATTTTATGTTCTGAGAGGAGTCTGATATTTGATACATTAATAAAAGACAAAACTAAAAGACAAATAATTTCTTTAAGCCAAAGAAACAGTAGCATTTGTGTTTTAAAAGTTTTACAGTACTAACTATATATAAACTAATTTAAATGAGACTTCTACTGGGAAAGCATAGCCTAGCTTTAATATCTAAATTGTCAATGCTAATGCGTGTCATTAGTATATCTGGGGAACTTCCAACATGGCCTGCCAAGCATAGTTTTTAATTATAACGAGCATTGACTTTATAATTTTTAAAAATAGTTCTATCAGTTATGTATTTAAATAAATGTTTATTTTCTCTGAGAATTCTATTTTGCATGCTAGTTATACACTGATTTTAATTTGTTTCTTTTTTTATTTAATGGAAAGTTTTGTTTTAATATTTTTATGTCATTAAGTTTAACATTTTTCTCAACTCATTATCAGTAGCAAAACATTGGTGTCTATTTCTTGCCCTGAAGCTACATTTTTAAAATGTACCCTTTTAAAAATAAGCATGTCCTTTTAAATTTTGTTTCATGACAATTATATTGGGTTTTGTCATTTATTTTACAATATCTGTTTTAGTTCCCTCTTCTTTTATATTATTTTTCTGAACTATATAAACTATTTAGGCTCCCATTAACTTTACAATGAGACATGTAGATACATAACTTTCTTTAAATTTTAGTATAATTTATTTACCTTAACATTTTCAGTCACAAATGAGCCCTTGGAAATGTACTTGAATGTAGCAACCATGTCAAAATTCCATAAAAATTTCTAAAATTTTCTTCTGAATTTCTGAATTTATCTAGTCCTACACTGGTAATTAGTAGTTTGGCAACCAGTGCTGGTGTACAGGTTGCACTTTTAGCAGTGATGTTGTAGTGATCTTCTTGGTGTCTTGGACACATAGCTCTCAACCAAGAAAACACCAAGAAAGTGGGGTTATGGGCTTATATTTAAAAATTTTCTGGTATTTTAATGTTCTCTATCACCTAGAAGCAGTTGACTTGTAAAATTGCAAAATGGTTTATTGAAGAATCAGTTTAGACGCTGGTAGGTAAAAAAGAAAACAATACCTAGCTAGCACAGGGAGCTGTTCAATAGCATATACTATGTGCCTTTAATAAGGTTATCATACAACTTACTGTGTAAGTCAGGACACTTTTCAGAAGGAGATAGGAAACTGTTCAAAATAATAAGACAAAGGCTATGAACTGGTACTGCCTGGTGATAACTGTTAAGTATAGTCACCTCAGCCTTAAATTTAGGGATATTTGGTGTGATTGTCCCCAAAGAAAGAAAGCCAAGCCCTGGAATGCATGGGAGTAATTAGGAATGTCCTTCATCACTATTATACCTAATAACCCACTTATAAAATTTTTATATTCCATTTCTGATATCCTGGGATCAGTATAGTTTGGTGTTCTAGTACCCAAGGAGATAGCTTTCACAAGGGAACCCAGCCATAGTTATGTTGCGTGGAAAGCTAAGAAAATTCACCTCTCCTCTGAGGTTTCTATGATACTGAATCGAGGCAGAGAGGTGTTAATGTACTGTCCAAGGTGATTGACGCTGGTTAGTAAGGGAAAGTTGAGTTGCTCCTTCATAGTAGCAACAGGAACAGCTATCTATCATAAAGTGAGAGGATCTTTGAAGCACCTCCTGTTTTTCTCAGGCTCAATAATAATAATAGTCAACTCACGTTTGGCTCAGAATTTTTCCCATTAAAACATTAAAAATGTCCAGTGTTTTGTATGTCAATTATGCCTCAGTACAACGTTTTTTATGAAAAGAAACAGTTAACCTGTAAGGGCAGGAACACAAAGAAATTGTACCCATGCAAATGAAGATTTGTGTCAAGTTAACTCTCTGCAAAAAAAATGCCCAAGCAGCTTATACATCTTTAGAAAGTAAGGGAAAAATAGAGCAAATGGTACAAGAAAGATTTTGTACCTGGCCTCACTACCAGCTATATAAAAGCAACCATGTTTTATCCCCAGTTCCTTTGCTCTCTTACTTTCCCTGAGTCTTTCATCCCAGCAAAGCATCTGGGTCAATGTTAAGGAGAAAAAGAGGCGAAAAGACGGTGAAAGTTATTCTCTAATTGTCCCTCCAAGACCATGTTCCCACCTACTCTATCCTGCTACCAGGACCGAGCAACTGACCTGCAAAAAGCCCCTTAATCTCTACGTTCTAGGAGGTGTGTCTAACGGGAGGCACAGGAAGAGGCGGGCGGACAGTTGGAGAGAGAAGACGGGATATTTATTAATATTATCCTCGCTCACTTCATTCTCTGTTTGGCTGTACTTTGGTAGAGGTTGCTGGTCACATTTTTTAAAAATGATTATATCAACCAGATTTAATGACCACTATCTCCCATTCCCTATCAGCCCAGGAAAAGCTATTGCCAGTCCTGTGGGAATTCACCAGCCCTTGATAGTTTTCCTTAACCTGGTTTTCACTTTTGTAGATAGTGTTTCATTAAACTCTTGTCATGTATGCACTTTTTAATTCACTATCTGTTCCATGTCTGAATTCTGATCTATGTTATAATGGACATTTTACACTGTTAGGAGTGCTAAAGACCTTTTTATTAAAAATATTATCTATACTAATTATAATTTCTGCTATATATAGAGTAACTCCTTCTGGTCAAGGTAAAAGAAGGTGGAATTTAATAAAGAAATAAAAACTAGGAATCATGACATAAGATAAAATAAAAATGGTTTACCATTTTATACTTATATGTAGATTAAAATTATAAAGACATAGATACCTACACACATATGCATATGTATACATCTAGAACTTTCTTGGTTAATGAAAATGAACATAAGTTACCAGAGAGTAAATACTTTAGGATACAGTTTAGCAAGTGGCAATGGGAATAAAAGGACATAGGTAAATTTCTCTCCACATGATACACTGTTTTGAAGTAGGAATAAACAGAGACGAGAGAAAAAGGGATGGAAATCAAACGAAGAAAAGACAGACTAGGCAGTGATGTCAAATGCTAGCAATTATGAAGTTACTTTGGGAGAAGATGACAACTGTTTCATTAATATTAGTGATATATAATATTCACTTTAGAGAATTTGTCCTGTTGCATAATAAAATTGATTCATCTCCTCAAATATTTAGTAAAATCTGGGACTCCCAGGAAAGGCTTGAATAATGGTATCTGAAGCAAAAATGGTGCAAAGCAGTGACATAAATGATGATCTACCCAATATTCACTTCTCTACTTATTTAGTACAATGACAAGGCCAGCACTGAGAAGGACAATATCACTCTTTTGATGTCCCCAGCCATGATGAACAGCAGAGTGAGCACAGTGGAGGTGAGAATGGCACAGTGAAGAAGCTATATTCTAGAACTGCCCTAGGAATTGACAAAGACAAATTCCTTTTTATCCAAGTATACTAGGGAAAGGGGGAGATTGACACCTTGGTAAGTTTTAAAAATAATATTTTTATCACAGTGTTTAATACAAAGTTTTATAAATCAGGAATCATACATGAATACCAGTAAAAGCAAAGACATTTCACACACTTGTAATACATACATTAAAAGTATTTTGAGTAAAACTAGACTCCCTAAGATAAAAGAAACAATTTTATTTTAGCCACTGTCTTTTCAAACACTCCCCCTGGATAAAATCCTGTACAAGGTGGTTGTCCTTTCACTTCCTGGCTTTTCTTATTTGCTGTTTCAACCCCTAAGATATGACAAGGGCAGTTGCAGGAGTGCAATGAAGACACAGGGAAGGTTTTCAGATAATTGAGTTGATGTAATTGGGTAATGCAGCAATCCATATGCGGTAGATTCTAAATTTCTTGCTGTTTCCATTGGGTGGTACTTATGTGGGTTTTCTAGAGAATTCCACTGCTATGCGTTTCTCTTTAGTAGTTTGGAAAACTTTCCCTTCTGATTGGCCGTTTTTCTACAACCCCTAGATGGTACTACTGTGTGTGTATCCTCACCTCTACAGACATACCTGTTGAACAGAGATGAGAATCTGACTGTTTTGTGCAAGGAGCACAGCAGAGTGACAAGCATCCTTGTCCCATCAGTTCCTGGGTGTGTCAGATATCAGTGCTTCGCTGCTTTGTAGTAGCAGCTCTAGTCGTCACTGCTCACCTTCAACTTGCACAGATGGAGTCAGTATTCCTTGGACTCCAGTGATCCTATGGCAAGTTCTTTCCATGATTATTTTGAAGCCCTTCAATTGGCTTGAGATAGATGAAAGCATTTCCTCCCATCTCCCATGAGTTTGAGTTGAGAAAAGAGAGAAAATGCAAGGCACACAGGCAGCTCACTTTGTGACTGAAACTATTTTTGGCCCCACAAATAAATCACATATATATGAATACGTGTGTATATGTGAATATATATACATAAATTCATATATATACATTTGTACATATCTATAAGCATATGAATCTGTTTAATTTTCTTAGTGATTTCTTTTTCTTCAAAAGCACTCCTTAATAGCTGTTTAGCTTAACCTGCAGAGGTGATCCCTTCTTCAGCTTTAGAATGTAGGACTACTTGAAACCAATTATCTATTGTTTGCTTTCAGCATAGGAGCCCCAGCCCAAATCGAGAAAATCAGAGTCTCCATTTAACTTCTTGTATATACTAAAAATATTTTAAATAAAAACATGGTTGCACATTTTAAACAATGAACATCATTTTGCATTGAAAATATGTTTTAACTTTTTGAACGATATTAATTTGTGTTCTTTGTTTATTTTTTCCATTTTAATTTTCACACCTCCCTCTTCAATTCTCTTAAAATTTAGAATTCTCTCCCCAATTCTCTTTGGACTCAAGCATTTAGAACGTTCATTGCTCATTTTCCCCTGGTTACATGCAGGGAGGTATATAACCAAAAACAATCTAAAAATTTTTTAAAGTACAACATTTTTAAAGAACTTTGATTTTCATTAAGTTAGGCAATTTTGATACAGTCTTAGTCATAGACAAAATAGTTAGTGGATAATCAGGGATTATAACAGGGATCTTTGAAGTGTGCAGACTTCCTTTGAAGTCTAGAAAATATTTTCCCTGGATAAAGGCTAAAGAAAGGGCAAATAATAGAACAGTTTATTCCAGAGAAGGCCCTGTATCCTGTGATTTGAAAAGTAGAGAAGTCCTGTGCTCCCCTTTCAACAGGCACTCATCAAAACCTAAAAAAAAACAGTGGCATTTATGAACCAAGTCACTCTGGGCTATAGAGAGCTGCTTAGAGAGTTTTTATCCCAAAATAATGAAAAATTTGCCAGATGATTCTCAACTAGAACCATGAGATGACTGCAGAGAGCTGCAGGACCTAAAAGTCTTTAGAGACAGTAGTGAAAAACATGCTTACATGTACAAATTGGAAACAAATAAACAGATATGATGATGCATCTCAATAGGTTGGTTGGCATATATATAGACAAATGATACCAGTACTGCAAATGCTTGCTATTATTAGTGTAATGTCCTCCCAGAATTTTCACTGAAGTCTAGAATTCTTTTTACTTTTCTCTGGAAAGTAGAGATAAGTAGCATATGAACTAAGATTAACTTTCTCATACCTTGATGGAAAGGAGATACGAAATAAAAATTAACTTGAGTTACAGAAAAATAAAGATAAGTGATAATGCATATCAGAGTTAAGACTGAAAATTGGAGTGCCTGTGTATGTCTAAGAGAGCATGCATTAAATAAATTCAATTACTTGGAAAATAATAACTTGTGTTTAATATGTCAATTGGTTGTATAATCAGGATGAGTGGCAAATAAATTAAAAGTTGATATGGAATAATGAAACTGTAAAGTTAACATTTCACAAATAATTTAAAGCTAGTATGTACTATTCAAACCATCTCTCTTTATTCCTTGATAGCACAGAGCATTTTCTAAAACCTGCAGAGGGTAGGGTGATGCTTTCCATTATTACTTTGAGTTAAAGTTCACTACATGCAATACCTTAGATGTAATAAATTACTCAATTCTGGAAACATTATTTATGATCACCAGATGTGTTATTTTCATAAAAAATCAATTTTCCATAATCTTTGGAATAATTAAATTACAAGCATAATATTGTGAAAACACATACCAAAAAAAAAAAATAGTTAAGCTCAGAAATATTTAAGTCTAATTATTTTCAGGTTTGTTCCTTATGGGAGAAAAAAATGAATGACAGGAATGTTAAATGATAGATTATTAAACAATCCTTTCTAAAACACTGTGGTTAATTTGCCACTGCATGTAATTTGTACACTGTGAATATTGACTCCTAAGGCCAACGAATCATCCCTCAGTCCTCTCTAATCGCAAAACTGTCAGAATCCTTACCTTGGCAAGCAGTGCCCTGTTACGATGGCTTTTCAAAAAATCAGTGCTGATGAGAAAACTTATGCCAGAAACTGTAAGCAATTAATTTTTACATCGATCTCTGGAATTCATCCAAACTTTTCAAAACTGAAAAGAGCTTTGCCAAACTTGTCACTCATGGATATATTTCCAATTAGGCTGTCTAATGACTTCACTGTGAAGAGCTGAGATTAACTAAATCTAATACTAAGTTATTTGGTTCCTATTTTAATGTACAATGTGTAATGTTAATACAAATTTCCATCAGTGAAATACATTTCTTAAAAATAAACAAATGAACAAGGCTAGTGCTTATTAAAGCACATTATGGACCAGAAAAATAATCTTAATTTTAGCAAAGAATCAAAATGAAACATGGCCATGTGTAAAAATCTTGAGATTATCCTTTCTTGAAGTCTTAATTTATCTCCTAACCCACATCTGCTTTGCCAGAGAATCTTAATGGCTCTAATTTATTGTGACAATAATGTGTGTAGGCCAGGCACAGTGGCTCACACCTGTCATCCTAGCACTGTGGGAGGCCGATGCAGGAGGATTGCTTGAGCTCAGCAGTTTGAGACCAGCCTGAGTAAGAGCGAGATCCCATATCTACTAAAAAGAGAAAAAATTACCTGGGTATGGTGGTGCACAGCTGTAGTCCCAGCTACTCAGGAGGATCATTTGAGCCCAGGAGTTTGAGGTTGAGGTTTGAGGTTGAGTTTGAGGGTCCTGTGAGCTATCATGACGCCACTGCATTCTACCCTGGGTGATAGAGCAAGACCCTGTCTCCAAAAATAAAAAATAAAAATAATGTGTGTAAATTTTAAAAGCTCTTTCTTATTCTTATTTGATATATTTTCTCCTAATCTTACATTATGAATAAAATGTCTTCTCAAGTCTTTTTTAAAAAAATAGCGTCTCTGAGGAGTCGAGGTTCCCCAAGAAGTACACAGGCACCTGATGGGAAGAGAAGCAATATGGCGCCTACCAATCGGCTCGGGTCTGTGGCTGGGAGATGCCCGAGGGCACCGGGAGCCTGGTGCCCTGTCCATAAGAGGCTTTCCGCTCACTGGTGGCAGCAGTCTCTGAGCTGCTGTTGGCAGCTCACTCTAGCAGCTCAGGAGCCCACCAGTAGTCCAAGATGCAAGGAAGGGAATTTTAACCACTCCGCCTGCCGTTCTCAGTGGTCTCGGAGCCTCTGAGGGCTTAATCCCTGCTGATGCCTTTCTCCGTTCAGTTCTGCTCCACAACCTCTCACTTTGGAGGCTGCTGTTGTTGGTTCAGGCACCCTTCCTTCCGACCCTCATCCAATCTGCATTTGTCTGTCTGTTTTTTTTTCTCTTTCATCTAAAATTCCTCCTTCTTGCAGAGACGCTCTGGCTGGTGGTGTTTCTCGTCCGCCATCTTGCCTCCTCCCAGAAAATGGCAAATCTTTAGCAAGAAAAAGTCACAGGAAAATGATATAAAATATTAGAAATGTTGAGAATTAATCAATACTTTTAAAAATTAAAATGGAATGAAATATTTTTCAGCACTAAAAAGAAATGACCCATGAAACCAGGAAGAAACATGGAGGAAACCTAAATGCGTATTACTTAGTGAAAAGCAAATCTGAAAAGTCTACACACTACGTGATTCGAGCTATATGACATTCTAGAAATGTATGCAGACAGTAAAAAGAGAATGGTTACCAAGGGTTAGGGGAGGGAAGGATGAAAAGGTGGAGCACAGAGCACTTTTAGGGCAGTGAAGCTACTCTGCAATACTGCAATGGTGGATACAAGTCATTATATATTTGCCTAGACCCATCCATAGAAGGCACAGTACAAAGAGAGTGAATGAACATTAATGTAAACTGTGTATCTTGAGTGATAATGATGTGTTAATGTAGGTTCATCAAATGTAACAAATGTCCCAGTCTGGTGGGGGATATTAATGGGAGAGGCTATTCATATGCATTGGCAGGAGATACATGAAATATCTCTGTACCTTCTCTTCAACTTTTCTGTGAACCCAAAACTTCTTTAAAAGAAATAAAGTCTGTTAATATAAGATGACTTTCAGAAATGTCTCTAGAATTATATGGCCATATACCATGAGTAATTATGCTATATCCAGATCTTTGCTGAATCTTTTTTTGTCTTTGCAACTGACAGCATATGAAGATAAGATCATCAGCACCTCTGGACAACAGTATAAAAATATCACCAGATAAAAGGTGATAAGCTGGTCTTTTACTGTGTTATTAAATTCAAAATCACCATTGAAGAGCTCAGTAAGACAGTATACAGAGTCCTCAGACATCATAATCAAATCCAGGGATTATGAAAATGTGCAATAAAAAGCCTATCAGATTCACTAAATTCCAGTAATCTATGGACAATCAGTGTCAAAAACATTCTGAGAAAAGGTTTTCAATTTTTCCTTCATTCTTAACAAACCTAACAAACACTTCTTATGATGATGTTGAGGAGTCAAGAGATTCTCTGTGTAGATAAGAGAAAGACAACAGCACAATGGTGAGGAAGAATAAAATTTGAAGTTGTGAGAGGAAACTTACAGTAGGTCCTTGTGGTGATGAGTAATTCTGTGAGCTAAGTTCATGTCTATCAGAGTAAGAATTCTAATGTGGATAAATTGCAAAATATATGACTTCATTTCATGTCAATGAGGTGATGATAACCACATGAATTAAAACATAATCAGGAAAAAGACACTGCCCTGAAAACCTTGATTATGTGTGAGGAATAGTGAATAAAGGCAACAGATTTCGTTATAATTTCTTCATTATAAGACATATTTGTAACCATAAGCATATACATGAAATTTAAAATTTAAAATAGAAAATTATAACAATTTTGAAAAACTAATGTTTTATAGAACATATTGCCAAAGATAGAAGAAATTTCCCCTGATTGTTAAGTAAACAGCAAGATTGAAAAGAATGATCCTGATTTCATTATGCTTTACCTCAAGTACTATAAATGCTCTAAAAGACAATCAAATATCATTTTAAAAGGTAATCTTTCACTGTAGGGTAAAAATTATATATTAATATTTGTGTGCAGGTTTATATATGTGTGTGTAGACATATGTTAATATATATAGAGAGAATATAGATTGTATATAAGTACTCTTTGATAGATATTTTAACTCACGTGTAAATATTAAATGTATATGTATTGTAATAGTATTTATTGTTTTAAAATAAGCTTAGTCTTTAGTTATCTACTAAATTCCTTGAGGATGAATCAAATATGTAGCCTCCTACAATTGTGCTTTTATTAATATCTTTTCTCATATTTTTAGTAGGTTTTACTTTATAGAATTTATTCCACATTATTTACTTTGTAATTATTCAGAAAATGGTTCCAAATTTTCAAATAAAGTGGGAGAGAGGGGCAGGATATTCTTTAGACGTCAACCTCAGACATTGTATAACAGCCCTGCACAAGGACTATTTAATTTTCTATTAGAACATGCATATTTTTAAAGGTGCTGTTTACTCGTACATTGGATACCAGGAATGAGAAGTCCCTGGTTAACTTGTAGGTTGTAAAGAAAAAAAATATTTATTGTGCCATAGAAAATAACTGGTTTGATAGCTACTCTTATCTTTTTTGACAATTTTTATGCACCTTGTACCATTTTACTGGTTTCTTGTTAATGACCTTAATAAACTTTGGTTTGGGGCACATGTTCATTCAATATTTGTATGACAATCATGTTTTTAACTTTTTAAAAAGTATACCTTGACATAATTACTCAAATTATTGTAATCCAAGCTTTCTTCTAGGTGTACATGTGTCTGATTTATCTTTACCACTATTTTATTTTTAAACTGCTACTTTGGTTTAAATGACTCTTTTTTGTTTAATTACAGAATTTATAACCTCATATTTATCACCATCACAATCTTGTATGGTCCTAAACTGTCACCTTGTTTTGTGTTTTTATTTACTTTTTCTTTTCATCCTTGTCTTTTTCATTTTTGCTTATTTTATTTCAAAATTTCTTATATTTAAAAAGATACTGGTCCTAATTCTACCATGATTACTTCAATTTATGCAAAAGTATTATTATATATATTTCCTCACAATCAGGGACTCAAGAGTATTTTTAAGACCCCACTTCTATAAAAGGAATGATCTTATGTATAGAATGGAAACATTTTATAACTAAGAATATATTTATTTTTCTTTCACATTTAAAAGTGAATTTGGCTTGCTGTCTAAGTTGTTTATGCACAAAATTTCGGAGGAAACTCTTTAGAAATTATTTCGCTAATACCTTACATTTTGCAACAGTTTGACTCATACCAAACTGTGTGTATACTTATCTGTTTGCTGTTATTTTTGTTTTACTTTATAAAGTAGTAATAAATGCTTTTATGGAGGCTATTTTATGACTATACCATACAGAATATGAAAGAAAATTTGTAAAACACTGAGAAGTTATGAAACAGGAATAAATACTATGATCCCACCATCCAGAGTAACTAGTTTAATAATTTTGACTCATTTTCTCCCCATACATTTTTCTAGAAACATTCACAAGCAAATTACATCATATTATATAGTTTTGTATATTTTTATAATGTTACTTCATGAATAAAAAAGTCATTTTTTAGAAACACAACTTAAATGTTTATATCATTTTGTGCTATAAAAATCTAACAACTCAGAGAAAAAATGACGGAGTTAGGGTAGCCTCCCGGATCCCTGCTTCCAGAGAAGGAGACGTAGATCCCAGTCTGCTACACACAATCGGAGCGCTCTCCCACAAAAACAGGGAGGGGAATCGGTGCAGATTCAGCGGGGGACACACAAATCAGGAAAAAGAATAACAGGAGATAGGAATACAAAACCTGGAAAGTGCGGACATACGACAATAGAGAGAGGAGCATGCGACGGCGGCGCCAGCCTGGCCAGTAAATGCACCGGGACAAGTCCCGCACGGGACAGTCTAGCTTCCCCACTGACTTACAAGCCCTCCGAGAGGCAGGGGCTCGTGTGAAGTGGATGTAGAATTGGGTCTGGAAACGTGGGACTCAGTGGAGAGGAGACGCGAGAGGGAAGCATCTTGAACTTCCCAGAGGTCCGTGCCAGGAATATACCCCAGAGGCAGTTAGGACTCAGGAAGCGGGTCTCTGGCACCCAGCGGGTCCTCAAAGGGGAGGTGATTACTGAGTAGAGGACTCTAACCTGGAGCCTACCGCTGGCAACTGGGAATGCTCAGGGTGGGCCAGTAGAAGCGATACCTATTGTGGGACTGGCGTGAGACTGGGAGAGGGAGACACAAAGGCGATAACAGCAGAGCACCCTGGTGACTCGACTGTCTCCCAGAACGGCTCCCTTCCCCTAGCCTGGAAACTCTGGCAGTGAGCTCTCCCCTTCTGGGA